>VDFB02097742.1:0-15067 GCA_007258455.2 Sequoia sempervirens
TATTTCCACCTCTTGATTTTTGCATGATTTTGGGATAAAGATAAAAAATATAAACAAATATTAAAGTGATCAGTTAAGAACAACTTTAATAGGTGTTCCAAATTTGCTTAATTTTTTCCTTTTCATGACAATTATTAAAGTAATTTATAAAACATTACTTTAATGTTTGTTTACATTTTTATCTCATTTCAACTTATGCAAAGTTATGCAAGAACAATAAGGGTAACTCAACATATTTCAAGATATTTAATTTTTCTCAAAAAGGGTTAAAAAAAAGGGAAAAATTCTTCCTAAATGAAGTCAACAAAAATAGGGTAAAAGAAACCCTAATAACAAAACACTCTGCCCAACTCATTTTCTTTTCACTCTGTACATTTCACTGCTCTTCTTGTGGCTGCCATGGGTTTGCTCGAGCCATTTTAGAGTTCTCATCAAGTTTTTCTACTGGAGACCATGTGGTAAGGGATTTTTCTATAGAAAGATGTTGTGATTTCTCTTCTTCGGAGAAGGAAAATAGATAATTCTGCAACTATATTTGCAAAAAAGAAAGATTGAAAATCTTTCATTTATGTTCTTTTGAGCATGTTTTATGTTTTTTTTTTTGCAAATGAAGCACTCAAGCATTTGTAGGCCGTGACTTCTTTCTATCTATTTTTTGGAAAAAAATAAAAGAGAAAAATCTCTTGCTCTTGACCTAACCCTTGAAAACATTCATATATTTTATAATAGCTTCATTTCTTTCTTTTTAAATTTTGTTTTAACCTTTTCATCTATGGTCAAGGTTTCTTTCTCTCTATTTCACTTTGTGTAGAAAATATAAGCCCTATCACAACTATCCTTGAAGATGTTCACCTTTGCAAATCGTGGTCTTCATACTTAACTATTCTCCCACTTTCATATTATGAAAGCTTTTCCCTTCTATTGCTTTCATATGTTGTTCTCAACCTCCATGTCCCTTGACTATTTAAAGCATTAAAGAGTTTCTTATCACTATCTATAGGAAAACCCTCCTTTGCCTTAATGCTTCCTCATTGGACCGTGAAGACTGTGGTGACTACTCCTTCATATTTTATGGTGAATGTTCATTGTTTAATGAGATCCTTTCCTTCTTGTTGAGACCTAGATCTATATATTCTATCTTAGGATCTCTGTCAGCACTTATTAGGTGTACTCAATGTCCTTGCATTGTACCTTGACTGTTCAGTGTGGTTTATTAGTTTCCTTTTACTATGAGAGATTACACTTCTTAGTGCTACACATAGTGACTTACATTGGTCTTATCATTATGGATGTTTCCCTTGTCTTATTGGGCATCCTTTGCAATGGTAACCGTCTCCTTGATCCATATTCATAGGACACAAATTTGAAGTCTTTGAGATATATGGCTGTCCATTATTTCTATCACAACCATTGACATTCATTTGAGTAGTTGTCAATGTTTATATGCAGTTTGATGAGAATATCTATAACCATGCATACCACATATCCATTTTCAGAATGAGCTCCCTTGCCAATTGTCATAGACCTCTGTCTTCATACTTAAATTTCTATATGCTTCTTATTTTGACAAAACTAGCAATATTAGATAAAGATTAATCTTCCTTTTGTATTTGACATTGACTCTCTAAAATGCTTAGTAATCTTCCCCACGAAGGCCATATGTTGACTGTATTGACTATCCACCATATTGTGACTTGAAAAGGCTGGCACTCACTGTTTGATAACTCCATTTTGTGAAGAATGAATGTAGACTTATTAACTTTTGCTTAAGATAAATTTAAGCTTTCAAGTTGCCTCTCATGGTGAGTATGGACTATCAAAGTATGCAGAGGTGAAGGTGATTGTCCCTTACTTTAATTTAAAGATCAAAACCACTATTTTAGTTACAACTGTCACCAATTATCACCATGAAGATAGTCTCTTTTTTGACATTTTACAATGCCTTTATCTTGTATCAATACTTTTATCCTACTTGACATTCACTACCCAATTGTTCATCATACATGACTATCCTTGTTTAAGCATCCATTGTTGAATTTATTCATGCTACCCTAACTATTTATGCATTAGCATTTCCCCAGACTGTTGAAAATTTCTCAAGAACAACGAACTGGGTTGGTGAGAAATTTAAAGGGTTTTTTTCCTTATTATTTTATAATTTCTATATAAAAATATCAAAACATTAGATTGTATTTTTTGAGATATGATTGAAACACATGGCTACTATCCTTGGCACGTATTAGCTTCAAAGGTTATCATATCTCAATGTCTTAAGCAAATACAGAGGATGTATGATGTCTTCATGAAACTAAGTAGATATGACTTTAAATATGCTTGCATACTATTATGTCAGTGACCATTTCAAATGAATTGCATGGCACAATCTTCTATAAGTATCACGGTCTTTTAGGCTGCTCCATGACATTTTAAGGCCTCTATAATTCTCTTTATGATAGTGAACAATTCATTACTATAAGTTCAAAAATTTGTTCATATTTATTCACAAAATGATAAATAGCAACACAACATTTTAACCTTTGTCATTTGATTACAAAGAATGGACACTACTTATTACCTCTTATCTCTCTCAAACATTGAGATGGAAAAATCTTGTTCTCAACCCTTGTGGGAGCCCATTTTCTTCACATGTTGTGATGTCAAACAAGATGAATCATGTAATGATAAATGAACCCATTCCTATATAGTGAAAAAACAAGTTAGCAAAACAATGAAGCTGAAAGCTTCCAATGCTACATTAATTCTTCTACTCTTGAATGCTCCTGAAATTTGCATATTTGATTAAATGTTTCATAGTGGTAGATTATATATCTATTGATATTTGCATATCAATAGAAATTTGGTCCTGAGATCTAACACAATATATTCATCCCTTGCGGGTATTTTTGGAACAACAATGGAAGGAGCTAGAGTTGAAACTAAAGATACAACTGTCAACTTTGTGATTCATCATTTAGGCAATGATGAATCAAATTTCCGTTCATGTTCATTACTCCTTTAGTTGTATAGTTTACTCTTTATGTTTCATTTCATCATGTATTTCTCAATTACTCCCACAACTTATGTGGGACATCATATTTTGTACAATGAATAAAAAAGCAACTCTTTTATTGAAATTGTGCAATATTTTCTATTGTAAAACATATTCATAATACTTGATTTGAAAACATCCTCTGTACAATGACAAAACTTTAGCAAAAATTTGTATGTACCTTTTTTCCTAGCTGCAAAGTATGTTTCAGCTCTACCTGATTGAGTTGTAAGTGAAAATTAGGTAATAGTTACAACATGTGCTTTTTGAATATGTCAAACTATTGTGTCGATCATTGAATCCATTTGTTGTGGTGAAATAGTGATTATCCTCATGTAAATTTGACACCTTTAGTCATACAAGCTGAGTTGATTTGTAAGGATTGAGAAGTGGCAAGCTATGAACTTGATTTTTAGCCTTATAGGGTTGATTCTTGTGTATAAATATGGGTCAATCATGCCGCAATATTTACACTTTTTCATATGCAATAGTATGTTTCCATTCTAATGTAGTTTTTAATTGAGTGAATTTTAATTTTTTTGAGTCTTTCGTGAGTGAGTTTTAGTGAGATTAAGGGAATGAAGGTTGATTTCTAAGTTGTTAGTAAGAGGAGGACAAGCTAGGAAGCTCTATAGTCATTTGGATTAAGTTTTTGACAGGAATGAAGTTCTATCTTATTCTATTTTATCTTGAATTCTAAAATATTACTATTTAGATTGCATTTTGTTGAATTGCATTAGATTGCAAGTATAATAGAGGGAAGTCTCTTTTGCTTATAAAAGAGGAAATATTGTGATTGATGTGTTTCCTATATAAGTTCTTGTATTTACTCCCTATTAAGGAGAGTTTGATGATGTCAATTAGTATTCTATACTAGGAATTATGAACAATTTAAAGATATGGTTATATGGACTTGGATAGCTTATGAGTTAAACCCTAGGGTTAGGTTACCTATTGAAGGGTGGGAAACTTATACTTTTTCTTATGTTAATTTGGTAGAGATGCTATCTACTTATGGAAAAGGGAATATGTCAAATTAGAGGTTAGGATTACCTATTGAAGGTTTACCTATGCATAGATATAATGCTATAAAGTAGAATGAGCTAGTGTAGTGAATTTGAATAGGATGACTCTCACTCGAAGTATTGAGTGAGAATACTTTGGCCAAAGTAGTGTGTTTTCCTATGGATCAACTATTAGTTCACTATGTTCCATGTATGCATGCTAGATCAAGACTGTAAGGTCTACAAGTTCTAGTTATGTAGGACACATCACTAAGCTCACTAAGGTTAATGTTACAAGGTTTCTTCACCAATCTCTTCATCAAAGGGTAGGGCCATCTATCCATAGATAGATGTGTGGGGGACCACATATGAGTTAGTGGTTGGTGGCCAGCCACTTGAGTGATGCTTCTCCTCCACAACTAGTGATAAAGTTCTATAGAAGATTCATGGACCATCTGTATCTATTGCTTTGAAGCTTGGTTGAGCTATGTATGTAATTATCTACAATCTTTGAATATTGTATCATGATGATTATTGTATTAGAAATTAAATAAAATTTGATTATTGTTATGACATCTATGTTGATTTTTTCTCTATCAAGAAAATAATTTTTTTATTGCAATGGTTTGGAAACATAGTTTATTTACTTAAAAGTGAAAAATTAGGAAATTTACTAGTGAGTATAGTTGGCATATTACATGTGGTATCAGAGCTACCAGGTTTAGATCTAGAACCTATGAGCTCATCATAATTTTCATCCAACATTGAGTAATGCTTGGAAATCTTGTGCTAGGATGGTGCGTCTTAGGTTAATTGGAAGGAAATAAGTAATCAATAATGAGCACTACCTAAAAGAAAAGAAGGAAAAAGAGGCCATTGCTCATAAAATAGAGGTTACCAACTTCAATAATATTGTGTAGTTAAGTGATAGCGAAACCTTCAATCAAATTCTTTCTTGGACTAGTGAAGTAAAGAAAAAGATGGAGGAAGCCAATTTCAACTATCTACCTCCAATTTCACTAGCAAAGTTTGATTCCTTGTCACTTTCTAAGGATATTCCCTTGGAAGGAAGTGTTCATATAACATTTATACTTAGAGACCCTAGAGTTCATCTGTTGGTGGAAGTAATTTTAATTTCATCAAGTAATGAATTAGATGGTTATGTACCTCACAACTATGTATTGGATGACAAATCCAAAGGTTATTATCCATTTTGGGATAGATATGAACAAATGAGAGATAACAAAGAATTTGAAAGGTATACTCCATTGAGTTATGTTTCAGAGAGTGAATCTGAGGGATACTCCCCACTTGACTATCTGAATAACTTCACTCTATGTAATTGAAAGGATTTTTAGATCCTCAAAAATGAATACAATCATGTGTTTATTAGAAGTTTTTTTGCTCAAGTATTATTTGAATTTCTTTTATGTGTAATGGAATGCTCATTTAAATGTTGTCCATTAGATAGATAGAATGTGATTGAATCTAATATGATGAAATTTTCTGTACAATCCTTTCTTGCAAAGATGGTGAGAACTAGGACCAATCTTGGAGGAAGTCATAAAGTTAGATTGGATCAAATCTTGGAAAGGTTGGGAAATCTTGAGCAAGAAGTAAGGTTAAAGGATAGGGTAGATCAAGAAATCCCAAATAATGAGGATGAGGGAGAAAATTATTGTGACCATGATCAAACTAATGAACATGAGAAAGATAAATCGCCCTCTCCTTTGGAAAGAACTAATAGGAAGTGCATGGACATTGAACTTTCTAGGGATATGAGGAAAATAACCCCACCCAAGTTTGAAGGTAGCTCCAATGAGGATGAAGTTGAGGCATGGTTTGTCCAAATGGAGAAATATTTTGAGATTCAAAATTATTCTAAGGGAACAAAAGTAGTATGGGGAGCTTACTAGTTAGCAGGAGAAGCCTCTAACTAGTGGATGAACACAAAAATGGAACTTGATCTTAGCTCTCTAAAACTCACTTAGAATGAATTTTTAAAAATATTTTAGAAAATATGGTTACCTCAACTCTATTTTGACCAGAAACTCATGGATTTCCAAAATCTGAGGTAGGGTGAAATGTCAATTAATGAGTACTGAGAAAACTTTACCCGACTATTACATACATTATGTTCCTATGTATCAGAAGGATGAATGATTATGTATAAAGAAATTCATCATGGGACTTAATATTCAGATTAAGGGTAAAGTATATGTGCATGGTCCAACCACTATGGATCAAGTGTATGAGAATGTTGTTAAGTAGGAGAAGAAGCTCAAAGATATCTCCATCCACCAAGAGAATAGGAACCATAAGAAGTTTTTGGGAACTCAAGTTAAACCAACTCCAAGGAGGTTTGAAGTGGTGCACAAGTTTTAGAAGCAATGGGATAAGGGACCCTGAAATAATAGGAAATAATTAAGGAAGGAGTGTAGAAGGAACAATTCTAGTGGTGGTAATGTGAAAAATGCTAGAAGTGATGCTAGTAAACCTAGTGAACTTTCAAGGAAGAAAGGACTAGCTACGAGATGTTTCACATTTGGAGGAGACCATTATGCATCAAATTGTCCTAATAATCCTTTTGGGTCACGACCTTATGGAAACCCACTTCCTTCTTAGCAAGCGGTATTCTAACAGAAGGTTTATGCTACTTTCGATGATCGTCAAGAAGAGTATTAAGTGAGTCTAGTGGAGAATCGAGGTCTTTTGTTTGGCTTACCCATTTCCATATTTATAGATACTAGAGCTACTAATTTTTTTTTTCCACTTAGAATAGCAAAGTAAATATCTAGGAAAGCGAGATCATGGCAAAGTCATAGGTTGTAGAATATACAAACCAAACAAGAGCAACAGTGGAACAATTTTTGTTCAAAGCTAGGATTGAGTTACCTTGTTTTTCTACAGAGGTAAACCTTTATGTAGAACCCTTAGGATCCTATGATGTTATCCTAGGAATGAAATGGATTTGGAAACATAAGGCCAAGGTAGAATATCATGCCAAAATGGTAGAATGTTTGGATGATTTAGGTAACCAAGTAATGTTCCAAGGGATACCTAGGGAAGTCAAGATACATCAAATTTTTGCAGTGTAATCGCTTAGGGCTAAGAAGAAATGATGCAAGCTATTTGCAATAAAAATGGAAAATTTTGAAGAATATAAGAAAATAGATTCAAAAGATGGTATGGTCAACTATGGATTAGAAGAATACCAAGAGATGGAAGAAGAAGAAATGATGGAAATAGGAGAGATGGATATGGAAAGATATCCAATCCTTCGAAGGTTTGTGGATGTGTTTCCAGCAAAATTACGTTGATTACCATCCAAAAGTATTTTTGATTTCTCCATAGAGATAGTGCTAGGATCAGAACCTATTTCCAAGGTGCCTTACTGAATGACAACAACTAAGTTGATGGAGCTTAAGGCACAGTTGGATGAATTTTTATTCAAGGGATTGATAAGACCAAGTATATCACCTTGGGGAGCACCAATAATCTTTGTGAAGAAGGATGGTACATTGCAATTGTGCATATATTATTGGATGATTAATAAAGCTATGGTAAAGAACAAGTATCCATTGCCACACACTAATGGCCTTTTTGATCAAATGAGAGGAGTTGCAATATTTTCAAAGATTGATCTACAATTTGGATACCATCAGTTAAGGATCAAGGATGAAGAAATCTTTAAGACTGCTTTTAGAACAAGATCCAAGAATTATGTGTTTATAGTTTTCCCTTTTGGCTAACTAATGTGTTGGGAGCTTTCATGAATCTAATGAACAACATATTTATGTATTTCCTAGATAAGTTTGTCTTAATTTTTCTTGATAATATCCTAATCTATTCAAAGAATGAAGAGGATCATTGCAAGCATTTGGAGATAGTTCTACAATGATTGAGAGAACATAAGTTGTATGGGAATATCTCTAAATGTAATTTATACTATAATAAAGTGTAGTACTTAGGACATGTGATATGGATAGAAGGTATCTCAGTTGATCCAACCAAGATCAAGGCAGTACAAGAATGGCCGGTACCTAAGAATATTTTGTGACATCTCAGACTTTGATGCTACTTGAAATTACTTTATGTGGAACTCATATATGAATAATTATGTGTGGTAGAATAAATGTTATGTTATTTGAAAGATGAAATAAGTGAATTTTTATTTTATTTTTAAAAAGATGAAATGCAATGAGGGTATGTGCAAGATCATCATGGAAAAAATAGGCCCTTAAGTAAAATTTAGAAAAATCGAGTTAGGCAACTTGACGTAAAATTTGAATAAGTTATCTATATTATTTCAAAAATATGCAACAATAGAATCTATAGCAAATTGAATGTAGTTTCTAAACTACTAGGTTTTAAAAAAAAATCTATTTGGTGAAAATTTGAAATGATAATATTTTTTTATAAAATTTTAGGTATAAGTAAGAGGGACTCATGCCACAGGTGATGCATATTTTTTGTATTTTTTTCTAAGTAAATAATTAATTATGAATTTATTACAAATTTTAAAATATATAAAAGCTTCATTATGTCGACCCCTTAACTTGGTCAAAACTTCATGAAATTCATTTTTTCTTTTTAAAATCTATAGTATGTGAAGCATAGAATGTGATGCATGTTTGATTAAAAAAATGTGATACCATTTGAAATCTATCAATGTTTCAATTAATCTATCAATCAAGACTTTGGTCATAGTTTGAATAGAAAATGAATAGTAATTACTTATTAGAATTCAAAGTAAAGCATAATTTATATTAGTGGAAAGCTAAAAGTCTCCTTTAAAAACTCTTTTGTTTCATCAATTTTGGGTAAAAATAGTCATCGACCACATACCCATCATATTGCCACTTTTTGGCCCATCATGATCCTGCACATACCCATGAATATTATTTTATTTCAAAGTGATGCAATATAGAAAATGTTATTTTGGAATTATAAATTATATTGCTTCGATCTATTTTTGGACACTAATCTATTAATGGGTGTCTGAGTTTTCATGAGTTGCAGGTTGTCGAAGACCAAGGGTGTGGTTAAGGTAGAGGAGGCTAGCTACCTGGCAGGGTTAAGATGGAATGGTCTCTCTCACACAAAAAAACACTTAGTAAACATATAGTTGCATTAGAATTTTATTAATTAATCATATTATATTGTTTCTTACTTTATAGTGGTTATTTAATTTGGTGGTGGTAAAAATTAGAAAAATTGAAGAAAAGAAGTTAAATTCACAAAAACACAAAACAAAAAAAACAAAGCAAAAAAAAGATGGGAAAAGAGAGAAAATAATAAAAAGGGAATAATATCTTATTCTTTGAGGCTAAAAGATTCATTGAGAACTCTAGATTCATTTTCTCCATTTTTCAATCTGCAAAATGAAAACCAAAAATAGGCACAATAGAGTAGGGAATTTGAGCAAGGCAGAAAAAGAACGGTGGAAAAGAGAGGAGAACAAGAAAAGAACCAAAGCATGATAGCGTTTAAACAAGTTTTTATTCATTTTCCATTGTATTCAATCTCAGTTTGTATGAGAGGACAAATCTCTTAATTTATTTCATTAGTTTATATCAATTGTAAAATGTGTTTGGAGTTTAAATCTTTTTATTTATTTTTATTATGATAAATTTTTGTATCATGTTTGTACAAGTTTGTATTTATATATATATACATATATATATATGATATATATGCATATATCACATTGTTGCATATTGTATTCTATATAGTAATACAAATTGTATTTTAGATTTATCATTAAAACATTGTATGTACTAGAAAAAAATATAATAATATTATATATCTATATATATATATATTAAACTGCATTGTATAACATATACACATATATAATAATATTATAAATATATTTGAAAGAATATAAAAATGTCATATATTGTAATTGAAAAAAAATCAAATGGTGAATCGTTGATTTTTATTTTCATCAGATAGAAGTTTTTTGTGAAATATAGTTTAGAGGCTTAATTTATAAGCCATTATAGCCATGGGAAGCAGCACCGTGGGAGACAATGACCCAACCCATAGGTCGCGCCCTGTGGGAAAGGCATTTCCTTCCATAGGAAGCACTCCCATGGGAGGTTAGCCGACTCCCCACTACTCAACCTTTGTGTTGTAATGAATTTGAAGGCTGTTAAGATTTATCCTACTTTAACCATTTTTGGGCATTTCTAGTGATTGTGATTTTGTTGGGGGTTTGATTTGCGAATTTTATATGTGTATATGTGTGTGTGTGTGTGTGTGTGTGTGTGTGTGTGTGTGTGTGTGTGTGTGTGGCTGTATGTATGCATGCATACATTTTATAAATGTAAATTATGTATATCTTGCTATATATATATATATATATATATATACATATATTTGAATATGTAATCACTACTGATTTTAAATGACATATTTCTAAATATGTCTGTGTGTGTGAATGAGTAGGATTTATTTTCTAAAATGAATATATTTCTAATTGGAAAGTGCTCCTTTTGGAATATATATAAATATGTAATTTTTATATTAAACCACTAAAATTGGAAATGGATTATTAGAAATTTTGTATGCAAATAGAAATATAAAGATACACATATATTTGCTATTATCCATTGGAGTATTAGTGGATTGATTAAATTGAGTTAATTGTTGGATGCAAACACTAGACATAATTATCTTCTTATGGATTATTTCAATTGTGGATTATTTTCTTATGCAAACCAATATAATGAACTTGGGGTTAAAGTGCATTTTTTGAAAGAACTCAATGTTTAGAGAATGCTTAAAAATTAAACATATTTATGAGATACTATGTTATATTTATTCTTTCTATGGAATTAATTCTGGGATAGGATGTCAAATGTGGGCTCCTAGAGATGATAGTTTACTTAAATTACCATTTTATTATTTATTGCTTAGCCAAGCTACTATACCAATGAAATAGATGGTTTGAAAAGCCTAGATTTTATATTATATATGTATCTACCACATCGTGTATGCGAGTATTATGTTATTCTAGTTTAGGAATTTCATATAGGCATTGGGAACACATCAAGATATTCCCTCCTACTTATACCATTCTAGGTTGCTAGGCTCCTCATTTAGGGTCAGTGCTTTCTTAGTTATAGGAAGAAACCTGAGGAAGTTCAGTACTTCGTGGTTCGGTGGAAAAAGTTCCTTAACCTCACTCTTGGCCTCGGCTTGCAAAAGACCTTCAGAGTCATGGTGATTGAGGAAATAGATTTTTACATTATGTGGATATACTTCTTTGTATTATACTTTTATGGCTTCCTTAGCCAATCTGTAAAATATGTAAATAACTTCATGGATGTAATTGTTGTATTAATACAAAAAATTATACTTGTAACATTGACATGGATGTAATATAACACCCTATTGGTGTATGAGATTGTATTTCATTATTGTAACTTTCCTTAGAGTATTTATAGATATTTTATTTAATATATGTATCACTTTCCTTATTTGGAATGTGCATTTCTTTTTTGAGTACTATTTTTAGTATGTGTGTTTTTTGAGCTTTACATTTGGTATCACAACCTCTAGGTTAAACTCTAGGAGCTAGGCCTAATTACACTTAAATGCTATGTTTTTTAGAGTAATCCAGATGCATACTAGATTTACTTACCAACATAGAGGAGGATCATATGGTGATCAAGATGACAGACTAGATCAGATCTTGTCCCTATTGAATCGAAAAGGGGTGAAGATGGACATTTTGGAACAAGAAATACAAACAAGAAAACTAGGGATGAAATCAGGTGGAGATGAGGGTAATGAAAATGAAACAAATGAAGGAAGTCTTGAGACTAGAGGAAACAAAAGAAAGCAAGGGAAAGTGGTTGAGGAGCTAGATAAGGACCTCAAGAAGGTCACCCTGCCAAAATCTGATGGCAAGATAATTGGGGATAGGGTAGAAGCATTGGTGACTGAGATGGAAAATTATTTTGCACTATGTAATTTATCTAATGAGACTAAGGTTGTATGGGAATCATATCAACTCACCAGTGAGGCTACCACTTGATGGGACAATGAAAGGCTAAGAAGTGGTTGTTTCCCAATGAGGTAGCTTGGGATCAATTTCTGTAGTTGTTTAGGAAAAGGTGGCTACCATTGTTGTATTTTGACAAAAAGATGACCAAATTTCTAGAATCTCACTCAAGGGGGAATGACAGTAACTCAGTATTGGAAAAAATTCTCCCACTTTCTCAAGTATGTACCATATCATCAACTTGATAAGAGGTTTTGGATATGAAAATTTATCCTAGGGCTTAGGCCTCAAATTGGAGTGGATGTATACATTCATAACCCTTCCACCATGGATGAGGCTTTTGAGAAAGTGATCAAGTAGGAATGAAAGCTACAAAAAGTTGTAAATTACAAAAAGAATAGAGATGCTAAGTATGGTAATAAAAAATATCAAGGAAACAACTAGAATAACAATAATAATAATTAGAATAATTAGGGAAATAACAATAACTGACAGATCAGGAATCTCAAGAGGGGAAACAATTCTCAGGACTACAACGATGGGAATTAGAACAATAATAAGAGGGCCAATTATAACAATAATAACAACAAAACGTGAGAGATCCTTTAGACTGACCCAAAACACCCCGCAAAGGTTGTTACACATGCAATGGTGAGCACTATGCTAGTGTGTGTCCTCAAAGAGTGAATAATTAGAAAAATAGGAACCAACATCACATTCATGTGGTGGTTGATAATTGAAGCTGATTTCCAAGCTACACCAATCTAGTTCATGGGTAAGCTTTTCGGATGCCCTGTTTCTTTCTCAATTGATACTAGAGCCACTAAGTGTTTTGTAGATCCACAGGTTATTTCTAAATTATCTATTAAGTTAGGATACATGGATAATTCATGGAAGGTCCAATATGGAAATTGGGTAGATTAGGTAGAGAGAATAGTAAAGCAATGTCTTTCCTGCAACAAACTTGAACTTCCTAGCTTTGAGATGCAGGTTAATTTGTATGTAGCATCCCTAGGGACATATGACATAGTCTTGGGAATAAATTGGCTCTTTGAACATAATTCCATTGTAGATTATGAAATAAAAATAATGAAATGCTTAGATGATCAGGGTAACTATGTAGAGATTCATGGTTTAAAAAGACCCTTAGAACTTAGGCAGATCTTTTCCATGCAACTAAAGAAGGCTAGCAGAAAAGGGTGCACTATCTATGTAGTAAAGGTTAGGGACCTTGATAGCTTGAAGTCATTTGCTAATGACCATCCTATTCTAAGGGAATTATAAGATGTTTTTCCTCATGATCCAACCGAGCTACCACCTAAATGAGAGTTTTATTTCTCAATAGACTTACTACCTAGAACTAAGCCTTAGCCAAAGGCACCATACAAGATGAGCACTATAGAATTGAATGAGTTGAAGGCCCAGTTCCCAGAGTTGTTTAACTAGGGATTTATAAGGCCAAGTGTGTCTTCATGGGGAGGACCTATCATATTTGTGAAGAAGAAAGATGGGACCTTAAGGTTGAGTATTGAATATAAAATGTTAAACAAGGCTACCATCAAAAATAAATATCGAATCCCTAGGATAGATGAATTGTTTGATCAGATGAAAGGGGCTACGATATTCTCAAAGATCAGCTTGAGATTAGGATACCATTAGCTGAGGATAAAAGATGAAAGCATTTCCAAGACTGCCTTCAGGACTAGATATAGGCACTATTAGTTCATGGTGTTACCATTTGGGCTAACTAATGCCCTGACAAATTTTATGAATTTGATGAACATCTTTTGAGACAAATTGCATGACTTTGTATTAGTTTTCCTGGATGATATCTTGGTATATTCTAAGCCAGGGGAAGAGAATGAAAAACACCTAAGGATAGTGTTGTAGCTTTTGAGGGATCATAAGCTTTTTGGAAAGATGTCAAAATGCATTTTTTACTAGACCTAGGTGCACTATTTGGGACATGTTATTTTAGCTAAGGGGATAGCAATGGACCTAGATAAGATCAAGGAAATCATGGAGTGGCCAATGCCACAAAATGTATCAGAAGTCCAAAGCTTTATGGGGCTTTTTGGCTATTATAGAAAATTTGTCAAGGGGTTCTCAACCATTACAACACCCATCACCACACTCCAAAGAAAGGGAAAGAAATTTGAATGGAGTGATAAGTGTGAAAATTCCTTTCAGTTGTTAAAGGAGAAACTTACTTCTACACCTATCTTGATTGTGTCGGATCCAAATGGACACTTTACAGTGATAACAAATGCTTCAGGAGAGGGTGTAGTAGTAGTTCTTATGCAGGATGAATAGGTGGTGGCATAAGAATCTAGGAAATTGAAGCAGCATGAATTGAGCTATGCACCACACACTTTGGAGATGGATGCCATAGTGCATGCCCTTCAAATGTGGAGGAACTACCTTTTGGGGAAGCCTTTCTAACTGAAAATAGATCATTTGGGACTACAGTACATTTTCACTCAACCCAACTTGAATGCTCAACAATTATGATGGTTAGAGTTTTTGAGCGAGCATGATTTTGGCATTGAGTATATAAAAGGAAAAGAAAATAGAGTATCAGATGCCCTAAGTAGGAGGAGACATCTTGCAACTATGGTAACTATAAGGTCATATTTTAGATAGCAGGTGATTCAATCTTTTTTGGGAGACAAGCATTATGATAGGGTGCAACAAGCCCTAGAGTAGGATCTTTTAGATCATAGATATGATGGATACATGTTTGAGAATGATGGAATCTTAAGGTATCAAAGACAAATGTATGTTCCTAATTTAGAAAGATTGAGGGAATTAGTGCTAGAGTAATTTCACAATGCACCATATTCAGGGCACTCCGTTGTAACAAAAATGATAGAGGGACTCAGACCATTATATTTTTGTCCAAGACTTAGGAGATATGTTATTACTTTTGTAGCCCAATGTTTAGAGTGCCAGCAAGTTAAGGCTAAGCATGTGCATCTGGTGGGACTTCTATACCCACAT
>VDFB02097744.1:0-23468 GCA_007258455.2 Sequoia sempervirens
TGTATTAACTGTTTCTCACATACTGTTGTTCCATTTATATCTTACAAGTTGTGATATCCAAATGATGTTGTTTACATATGAACATATTTATTGATTATAACAAAATAATATTGTTTCCAATTAAACAGTTATAGAACAAAGTTGTTTTATGTAGTATATTCATGGTTTATAACTAAACAATGTTGTTTCAACTAAACAGTGTCAGAACAAAAAAAAATTCCAAGTAGAACATTCATGGTTTATAACAAAACAATGTTGTTTCAACTAAATAGTAACAAAACAAAAGTATTTTCAAGTAAAACACACTTTTTATAAGATACTGATGTTGTTTATAGTAGAACATTCACTTTTTACAATATTGCAATGTTTTTTCCAACTAAATAGTTACAATTTATGACAAAACAAGGTCATTTACAATAGTAAATTTTCTATTTACAATAATACATTATTGTTCCCAGCTAAACAGATACAGTTTATAACAAAACAGTGTCGTTTACAATAGAACATTCATTGTTTACAATAATACATTATTGTTTCCATCTAACTCAAACTATCAGTAACATGACAATGCCATTAAAATTTCATTATCATAACCAGGCTAACCAATGCTACATTCATAGAACAAAATATCCATCATTTAGATATTTGTTCATATAATGATATTGAAAATCCATTATGCAATTATATATATAGAATGAGTTTTTAAAAAAAATGACATGCTCATTGTTGTGAAATCCGAACAATCATTTGATCATGAGACAAGTTTCAATAGTTTTCAAGGTTCTATGATAGAACTCGTGTTTTTAAGGTTCCAAGAAACTATAAGCAAAGCATACTCTGGTTGCTCTAGGATTGACTATTTCTTAAATGAATGATACAATTTTTCCTTAACTATTCAAAGGCCAAATTTGAGAGTTCCCATTAATAGCATGTTGGTATAAAGCCATGTACTTTAACATGCAAGGTTGACTTGCAAATATTTTAAAGAAAACATCATATCGATCTTATAGATCGAATCATACAAGGCTATATGGAATGCTAACTTCGTTCCTCCATCATTCTTTTAGAACAATGGTGACTCAGAAAAACTATAGTTTTCATTCATATGGCTAATGTTTAAAGCCTATTCCCATTATCGGCCCAATCAATATGATTATCAAAATGATAAAAATAAGATACCAAGGTGTCAACCCTTACCCCATAGGAACAATAGTCGGTTCCCTACATTGTTGCCAAATGTTTATACTCTATTAATCGAAATGAAATCTAATAGCCAAAGATTGGCTAGCATCTACATGCAAGAACTATATTACAGTCGATTACTTTAAAGAATTCCAAGCCTCATCCTAGCTGATCTATCCAACTGATTAGATATTTAAGACTTAGGTATTATCCATGCAAGGCAGGCTGATAGGGCATGTGACCTGAAAGGTGGTAAATTCTACACATTTACTCAGCTCAAAGTCGTATCCATAATAGAAAAAAAATACATAATCATTGTTGCTATTGACAAGTTTGATAGAATGGAAACAAAACTGCATGTAGCTTAGAGGAAACAATAAGAAAATCAATCTTATTTTTAAAATGGGATCGACTTACCTCTAGATCAAGCTTTTTCCTAATCTTTAGATTGATTTTTCTTTACCCCAAGTTCTTCCTTTCTTTTTTCCTTCAAAACTAGTTGATATGATTCGCTATTTTTCCTAGGATATGTCTTTGAAAATACAAAGATTTCATTTTGCATGATATTGGTTTGTTTCCTCCATTATGGCATTATTTCCATTTCCGTCCACTATCCATTTTAATTAATCGGCCATAATTTGTATTTAGGTCACAACTTGGGGAATCTTCCCATGATTTCAATTAAATTTTCTTTTCAATTCGATAATGTACAATATCGATTTTGAATTCAATGCTAATATGTTTCATATACCAATGTTTTTAAACAATAAAAATGAGCTTTTATTCTATTTTCAAGCATCAATATTTAAATGATAGTATTTTATTTTATTTTATTTTTTGAATCACACACATTATTTCATTTCGTAAACCACCATTTTATTTTCTATCAAGTTCAGACTCACACAAAATCAAGATAGACAATTAAATAACAATTCACATGTATTTTTACTTCACAAGTATATCTTTTTCAGTCACCATATCAATTCAGTTAGCTCAATATAATTTTCCTATATGAATTTAAATGCAGTTAGCATGCCATTTGTGGTGTGTGCACCCAAATTCCATCTAGCTTACCATTTGATCCGGCTAAACAATCCTACTTCAATTGTGTTCTCCTCCTCCAACCTTCACCCTACAATTGCACACACTTGCACTTGCCAAAATTCATCAGTAGTGTTCAAATCATAATAATATATGTGATAATTCAAAAATATCACATAGTCAATGATAGTCAACTTCTTTCAATCTTTTCAAAAATATGAAAATTTCCATCATATTGAATTTCCTCAATAATCCAATTTATCGCATTATAATTAAAAATGCAATAAATTTGTGTTGTGTCATCCTTCCCCTCTTGGAAGAGACATCGTCTCAATGTCTATTTAATAAAAATAAAAGCATATATGTCTATTTCAATATCACATCAAATTATTCCAAGTCAAAACATCATAATATTTCAATCCAAAAAAAATCATTTAGCAAAATTATCAAAGTCTCTTTCTTAAGAAAGAAAATGTGGAAAGGATTGTTCTATTTCTTCCATATCCTCCCAAGTAGCACTATCTTATGAGTATTGGTCACATTGGACCTTAAACTAAGCAACATCTATGCTTTGCAACTTAATGTTATGTCTATCTAGGATTCTAATGGGATCCACTAGCACCACTCTTGGATCTTGTACCTACAAGGATTGCCAATCAAGCACATGACCTATGTCAGGATGATATGGCTTAAGCAAAGAAACATGAAATACATTATGAATTCGAGCTAGAGTAGCTGGTACAACTAGTCTATAAGAAACTGGGTTAATCACTTCCATGACTTCAAATGGTCCCACATATCTTGGGGCCAACTTGGAATACTTTCCAAAGGCAATGGAATTTTGATGAGGTTTAACTCTTAAGAAAACTTTATCTCCTATTGAGAACTTCCTAAGAGTTTTTTCTTATCAACATAACTCTTCTATCAGTCTACTGCCTCCTTTAGTCTACTCTTAATGACTCTCATTTGTTCTTCCAATTCCTTAAGCATTTTAGGTCCTACTATGATCTTGTCCTCGAATTTATCCCAACTGATGGGTGTACGACACTTTCACCCATAGAGAGCTTCAAATGGTACCATACCAAGGGATGTCTGATAAGAGTTGTAAGAAAAATCTACCATTGATAAATATTCTTCCCACTTATACTATTGGTCCATACAATACATTCGAAGGAGGTCTTTGACTACCTGATTCACCCTCTCTATTTTTCCATCAATTTGAGGATGATAAGCGAAGCTAAAATTTAGTTTGGTTCCCCATGCAACATTTAGGGTCATCCAAAATCTTGAGGTCATTTGAGTGTCCCTATTAGAAATGATAGTCTCTGGCACTCCATGTAAGCGGAAGATCTCTTGGAAAATAATTTTGGCCAAGGTCAATGATCCATCCTTAAGGTTTCTTGGTATGAAGTGTATAACCTTGGTCAACTTATCAATCACAACCAAGATAACATCATGCTTATTCTTGCTCAATGGAAACCCCTGTACGAAGTCCATATTGATCACCTACCATTTATACTCAGGTATGTCATGAGGATACAATAGCTTCGGCTGGATGTGCATGCTTAGCCTTGACTCATTAGCACTCTAAGCATTTGGCTATGTACTCCACTACATCCTTCTTGAGTTTAGGCCAAAATAACAGAGCCATCAACTCTACAATAATCTTGGATACTCTGGGGTTTCTTGAATAAGGTGCATTATGAACCTCCTCTAAAACCAACTTCCTTAGCTCTCTAAAGTCTAAAATATACATTCTTCTCTGGTATCTCAAAATACCATCTGGTTCGATCTCATACCCATCGAACTGATGGTCTGAAGGATTCTTTGCTAGGGAACTCTTCACTCTCTCATAGTGCTCATCCCCTGACAGATGTTGTATCACCTATTGTCTCAAGTTAGACCTTGTTGAGATCATGGCTGCCAAATTTCTTCATCTACTAAGAGCATCAGCTACTCTATTCTCTTTTCCCTTTATATACTCAATTTCAAAGTCATACTCACTAAGGAATTCCAACCACCTTCTTTATCGTGCATTCAGATTTGGTTGAGTAAAAATGTATCTCAATACCAAGTGGTCTATCTTGAGTTCAAATGGATTTCCCAAGAGATAATGCCTCCACAACTATAAGGCATGAACTATGATGTGTAGTTCACCTCATGTTACTTAAGATTCCTTGATTCATATGCTACCACTAGTCCATCTTGCTTTAATATTGCTCCTAATCCCTCTCCTAAAGCATTTGTGATTACTGTGAATCTTCCATTAGGATCAAGATGGTCAGCATTGGTGTTGTCATGAGCCTCTCCTTTAGGCGTTGGAATGCCTACTTGTATTTCTCATTCCATTCAAACCATGTTCCCTTTCTTTGGAGTGATGTAATAGGAGATGCAATCTAGGAAAACCCTTGAGAAAAATTCCTATAGTATCCTATGAGGCCCATGAAGCTACAAACTTCTAACACATTTTGAGGCACCGACCATTCCATGATTGCCTTGATCTTTTCAGGTTCTACAGAGACTCCTTCAGCTGAAATAATATGGCCTAGATAGTGCACCCTGTCTTGATAGAATGAACACTTGGATAGCTTCCCAAAAAAATTGGTTTCTCTCAGCCACTATAGAACTATCCTCAAGTGCCTATCATGCTCTTCAATATATTTTGAGTAAACTAGGATGTCATTATTGAATATTAAAACAAATCCATCCAAGCAGTCTCTGAATACACTATTCATGAGGCTCATGAAAGTTGGTGGATTAGTCAAGCCAAAAGGTACCACAGTGAACTCATAATGCCCATACTGAGTTCAAAAAGCAGTCTTCAGAATATCTTCTTCTTTTATTCTCAACTGATGGTACCCCAACCTAAGATCAATTTTGGAGAACACTGCCACTCCCTTCATTTGGTCAAACAACTCATCAATCCTCGGGAGTGGATATCGATTCTTGATGGTTGCCTTATTCAACATCTGATAATCTATACATAGATGCAAGGTTCCATTCTTCTTTTTCACAAAGATAACTAGTGCTCCCCAAGGAGACACACTGGGTCTTATGATCCCTTTGTTCAGTAATTCCATTAACTAGGCCTTCAAATCATAGATTTTGGTGGTAGTCATCTGATAAGGTACCTTGGATTGAGGCTCAACTCCTGGTAAAAGGTCAATAGAGAAATAAAATTCCCATTTTGTAGGTAACTCTGTGAGTTCATCAGGGAATACATCTTGGAACTCCTTGAGAATAAGATAGTCATATAAATATGGTTCCTTGCTGTCAAGGTTATTGCTATGCACACAACATACATTACACATCCCTTTTGATGATCCTTCTTGAGCTGCATAATAGAAATATGTCTAAGCTCTAAGGGTCTTTACATTCCACAAATTTTGACTAGGTTTCCATAATCATCCAAAAAATTGACTACCTTATCCTCACAGTTCACTATAGCCTTATGCTCAGTTAACCAATTTATTTCAAAAATTACATCATATGAGCCTAAAGGTGTCACAAACAAGTTGACCTAGGTTTGAAAGGTTGGAAAATCTAACTCTCTGCAAAAGAGACATGTATATACCCTTCGCTTTGCTCGATTACCATACTAGACTGTCCATGAGTTTGTCAAGTATCTAGGTCTAATAGGTATCTTGGATATTATTCTAGGATCTATAAAAAATTCATTAGCTTTGGTATCAATTAAAATAGAGACAGATTGGCCATAGAGCTTACTTGTCAGCTGAATTGGTGAAGCTTTATACTCTTCCTATTTTTTATCCATTGCAACATGGATTTGGTGATGTTGAGTCTACTAATAGCTTCCTTCCTTCTGTGACTAAAACTGCTATAGACAATTTGAGGCATAATGATTTCCTCCATAAGTATAGCATCCATCACAAGGCCCCTTGCAACCTCTTGGCTTGTCCTCTCTGAAGCCCTTCTGATTTTGGTCATCCTTACCCTTGTTTTTATTTTCCTTTTAAAACTTTCCACCATTACCATCTTCACCCTTCTCTTATGACTCACTTCCCCTCTTGAGACTATGGATCTGATGGTTCTTTTCTCCTTTATGAAATTTCTTCTTACCAAACCCTGACTTAGGATTTGCATTATTGTGGTAGTTGGATAACTGTTATAGTTTTTGTTCCTATTTGATAGCTTTTTGGAAGGCTTCATTCATGGTAAGAGGATCATGCATGCATATCCACTTCAACTCCAATATTAGGTCTTATTCCCAAAATGAATTTTCGGATGCAAAAACATTCATCTCCTTAATACTAAGGCACATACTTCAATAGGTTTGTGAACTTTTCCCAATACTGGGTCACTATCATGCTCCCTTGAGTTAAATTCTAGAATTCAGTCACCTTGTCAAAAAAAATCTGCGGTAACCATCTATTCCTAAAACATTGGAGGAAGAGTTCCCAAGTGATCTTAGCATGCTAAAGATTCCTTTCTAACTACTCACTATCCCACCAAGTCACCACTTCACCAAAAAGCTAATACGTAGACCATGCTGCTTTGGTCTAGTTGGAAAGGTTACAGAGCCCAGAATATTTTTCCATCTCAATAATTCATTCCTCTACTTCTAATCTAAAATTATTACAATCAAATTTAGGTAGTGCTACTCTTTTGAGATCTTTTCCAAGCTCATCCTCAATTAGACCTTGTGGACCTACTCCTAGACCACTATTTCCTTGATTGATTTTTGCATTCTTGAGGTCCCAGTCCTCACATGCTACTCAGATCTCTTGTTCTATTTTTTCCATATGAGCCTCTTGTCAGTTCAGAAGCTCTAGAATTTTTTCCAGCCTCTTGTTAGGTCTGTTGTGTGAACCACTACCACCCATATCTTGCCTGGTGGTCACCATGTTGACTCACACTTAACCTGCATCACATTCACATCTATCATATCTTAACATTGGGTTCTACAAATAAGCATTCTTATTCTAAATCACATAATTTACACATGCATATATCCCTCATTCATAGAAGACATGCACATTCATGCATAATAAGCATATTTTGGAGTCCTTCGTTTGAATACACCAAAAATATCTTCTTGTTTTATTTATATTAAAAGTGGGTCAATAGGCCCTTATTTACAAAAGGCTTCTTGTTACATTATTTTGTTTTCTCGTCATCAAAAAGAGAACATTCCTCTAGGTCCTCATCTAAATTTACATCAAGTTTTGCAGAAGAGGATGGTCAAGCATGCAGGCTCTCCTTTCACTCTTTAGTTAACAAGGGTGCATTCGGTCCACACCCTAGAGGCTAGTCCTTGATTGCAGAAAGCTTATTGATCTTAGGAAATCACTTCTCCTCAATCTTCTTGCCCCTCTCTAGCTTAATTTGTGTGAGAGATTAAGCTAGAGTATCATAATTGGGAATCTCAGGTTGAACCTTTGTCTCAACATTTGCTTCCATTACATCTTTCTTATGCGAGGTTCTAACAAATTTCCTCTTCTTTCGTCCTGCCTTTGACCTTCCCATACCTGCATTCAATCCAAGTTCAAACTATTCTCAAGACAACTAAAATTGGTCAAGGGTCAACTATCCCCTAGTTAAGGCTATGATAGACTCAATAGGCCTAGAGCTGAACCCTAAGCTCTGATACCAAATTAAATAACCCATCCTAAATTATTACTTAATTAATATTATTGCAAATAACATATGAATTGTAAGAGAGGGGGACCAACCACGTTCAAGGCCCCAGGTCATGGAGAGCCAAGAGCAGAAGGATACCCTAACTTACCTCAGCTTTAAGGAGTGTTTTGAAATGAGGGACAAGAATGATGAAGACTATAAGGTCCTTCAACCACTTTATAGAACCGAAACTCAGAATGGGGCTAGGTGAGCTAGTTTTCAGGTTCAAAACTGTACCTCAGGAAGCTCTCTTCCCAAGGGTGAAAGTGCAGTTTTGGGATGACAGTGTGGCGTGTTGCCATCTCTCAGGTGCGTTGGTGTCTATATGACTAGAGGATCGAAATTACAATGAGAACTACCAAAAAATGAGCTGACAACCTAGCTAATCACTTTCAAAGGGCCAAAACAAAGCTATGAAGTAGAATAGATATGAACAAATGTGATAAAGCAAGTAAATGAGAATTAAGGTGTTAAGAATGATCTCACAAAGGTACTTGTTTGCTAGCTAGCTCCAAGTATATGTCCATCTACACATAAGAAAGAGGGAAATTTTTTGGGGTTGTACAGGTTCCTGCCTTAGTCAAACCCTTGTTTTGGTGTTTCCACCTCCATGGACAGCCAAGTTTGCAACAATGGAGAAATATATGATAAAGAAGGAAATGAAGTAAAGAACACAAAAACACTACAAAACAGTAATGTGCTACCCAACCAAATCATAGAGGAGAGGAGTAGAAAGATTACCACCTCCTCCAAGAGCTAACTAGCTAATGGAGTATAAAATGAGATGACTCAAGCCCCTGCTGTAATGGTGTTGTTCCACACTTTCTCTATGGAGTTAACAAAGTGTCGTTGTTGCTGCTATGGAGTGTAAAGTGCTACTTGAAGGCTGAAAGTGCAAGAAGTGAATGATAAAATGCTTGGAGAGACTGTGTAGAGGATGAAATGCATGGAGTGAATTTGAAGGAGAGAATAAGGAAAACAACCATATTGAGGTCGATTAGTCAAAGAGGGCATTACAAATCGACCTCCAATGGGAAGTGTAATGCCTTTGTAGGCTCCAGACGTAGGAATCTTCTAGGAACGTAAGCACACTGCACAGACTTCTACATGTCGTGTGGGCATCCCTAATAGTTATCCATCTGCCAACACACAAAATGAACACCAAGTGGAACAAAGGAAGTGGGCTTATGGGGAATTTAGCCTCCAAATTTCATTTTCTAAAGTGAGTAAGGGTAAAAGGGGAATTTTCATAAGGGGTACAAATTTGCTCCTATACATTTTTTGCTTGCTGTAGTGAGCACAAATACTGATGATTACTTCAATAAAGTTGATCGGAGAAGTAGTATAGTTATAAATGTATACCTGAACCGTCAAGGAAATAGATTGCGATCTAGTGAACTCGAGAGCACAGGATAAGTAAAGGACTGCATAGCCTTGTAGAACTATGAAGTTGAAGAATAAAATAGTCTTATAGGTCTGTATACCTACAAGGAGGTGACCCCCAAGATCTCTCACATGAAGGAAGCCCCTAGAAGAAAGTGCCTCATAGGCCCACAGATCTACAAGGAAGGTGTCCCCCAAGATCTCTCACATACAGGATACCTAGAAAAGTACCTTACAAACCCACAGACCTGCGAGGAAGTGTCCCCCAAGATCTATCACATGAAGGAAGCTGAGAAAGTGCCTTATAGACCCCCAAACTTGTAAGGAAGGTGTCCTTCAAGATATCTCACGTGAAGGAGACCTAGGAAAGAACCCTACAAACCTATAGACCTATAGGGAGGTATCCTCCAACATCTCTCACATGGACCTGAAACCCAAAGAAAGCGTCCTACAGACCCACAAACCTGTAGGGGTGCCACCCCCAAGATCTCTCACATGGAGGAAGCTCAGAAGAAGTTTCCTATAGGCCCACATACCTGTAGGAAGGTATCCCCCAAGATCTCTCAAATGGAGAAAACCCAAGGAAAGGACACTCTGCAAAGTCAGAAAGTGGCTTCATAGGTGTACTTGTAAACCAACATGTTTATCCATAGATAAAACATGTCAGAAAGTGGCCACATAGGCAAGTAAGCAAATAGTCGCATAAACTATCAAAAAGTTGGAGAACTTTTGAAAAGATCCCTTAGGAACCTGGCATGAAGAAGGGGGTACACTTGAGGGATTCATTGTTCAAAAGCATAAAAGAGATGTTTCTTTCTCAAATTGATTCATTGTTAAGGAATCCTTTTGAAAGAGGTTCACTTCATCAAGGAATTCAAAAGGAAGAATTTTTCGACCCCACAAGGGGAAGATCAGAGTTGTTACCACTTTGGAGGAAATTTCTCAAATTATCTCTTCACAAACCCATGATGAAGGAAATACGCTCCATTAGGGTTTCAAGTCAAGAACATGATTCTTGAAAAGGAGTTTGTAAAGATTCTCGAGAAAAGATTCGTTAACAATGAATGCATTTTTTGAAAATCAAAATGTTGTAGAAGTGGCATTGTCACAAATGAGATGGAAAGCTTAAGCAAAGAAGAGAGAAAGGTAAAAGAAAATCAAAGGAGAAAATAAAACATGTACAAAGGGCATAGGGGTAGTCTGATATTTCAGGGTCAGAACAACTCATAAATATATATAAGTATAGTAATAGTATATAAAATAAACTTTCATCAACCCCCTACTATATTAGACCATGTGAAGAATGCAAGAGAATACAAAGTAAAAATAAAAAATTGGGTTAACATGGAAGGGAAGCCTAAATTCCCCCAATGCTTTGCACCATCCCTGATTTATCGAAAATCAATAACAAACATGGAAGAATGATAATACAAATAGAAGAAGGTTTAAAACAAAAAAACCACACCTGTATCTAAGCACTAATAGGGGTGATGAGGGTCATCCAGGCACACATAACACAATTACGGGGGAACATATCACAACGCACACACACAAACATCTATTCTAAAGATAAAGAAGGAGCCTCCCCCTAACATTGATCAATGAAGAGGTTGTCTGCTTCCCACTCTAGATCATTGTAGGGGGAAGGAGAATGAGCCTACAATGGTGGAATGTTAAGAGAAGGAGTATCCAACCCTCCCACAACAAGGGCTAAGGAAGAGGGTCCTGCAAGGTCCTCTCCACCAAGCTCTTGTGGAGCTAAGGTCAATGATTTTGTGAATATTATCATCAAGGACAAAACCTCATCTAGAGAGTTAAACATGCACTTCACAGGAGTGACATTTTTTACCTCAATGGATGGAGAAGGTTTCACCTGAGATTCACTACCAAGCTAATCAAGTGATGCAGGAGCAGTGATGAACTCAAGAGAAACTGGGACTGGTTCTATCACTGGCATAGAACAAGTTAGCATGGGACCACCTTTTGGGGAAGGGGATTCTCTTACATCCAGCATTGCTAGAAGGAGCAATCTCCACATTTTTCTTCATCA
Organism: Sequoia sempervirens; assembly: GCA_007258455.2. Lineage (NCBI taxonomy): Eukaryota > Viridiplantae > Streptophyta > Pinopsida > Cupressales > Cupressaceae > Sequoia > Sequoia sempervirens. The sequence goes on from VDFB02097744.1 coordinate 11,297, forward strand.
AGGGATGTGAACTCCCCACAGACAAGGTAAGAGGTGTGGAGGAAGAGGAGGTAGAGAAAATTGTAGTAGACACCACCAAAGTGTTCATCATATCTATGGGTTTTGGGAAAGGTGGAACATCTGGGAGGTACATCAAGAGAGGAAGCTCCACCGAAGGAGTGATGAACACCTACACTATTTTAGGGTCAAGTGCATTTGTAATCACAATGGAAGTCAAAAGTGATGCAAAGCTAGATTGAACATAAGTAGAGGAGAGGAAAGAGGAGGACACATCAGAAGGCCCTAATACAAGGGCTTTCATCTCCTCTTCCTTCCTCTATAAAGAGGCTTTCTTATCCATGAGAGTCTTTCGCCAATGCTTGCACTCATGTGCAAGGCAGTTTCTGCTACTCTTTGATCTGGAGGCTAAAGGCTGTGAGGGAGAAGAAGGTTCCTGCTCAGCCATGGGAGTGTCCACTACAACCATTTCTGGTGGAGGAATAGACTCCTGAATGGGAGCAGGAGGAATAGGTTGAGGAATAGCGGGGGGAGTCAACTCAAGTGCCTCACTAGCAAGCCTCTTCCCATTCACTACTTTGGGAGTAGGAGTGGTAGGAGGCTGCAGAGGCCAAGACAAAGAGGACTCTCCATGGGGATCTTTTCCTCTACCATATAGGTAGTACCAAGGTCCAGGTGGTTTAGTAGGGAGGTCTGATATCCTACTCTTGGGTCTACACCAAGGAGGGATCATCAGACTCAATAGGTAAAATCCAGGCTTTTTCATCTAATACTCCCCCCAAGAGAGGGGAGTGGATGAGTCATCTTGAGAGGAGGCAAGCTTCTCCTTTACTTTTCGGGAAGAAGAGGTAGTCGGCTGTTGTGTGATGGGAAGACTCAATTTTGGTTGTCCCTTGTCCCCGGTCTTATACTTCACATAGTTTTTATAACGTAGGTTCATTCTGGAAGGAAGTAGACCAACCAGGGTAGGCCAAAAATGGTCTAATAAATATCCCCTAAGAGACACTAGAGGCTGGTATCCAGTGTCATACACTACATGCATGAAACCTTCATGGGAGAACATTAAACATTTATGAATAATGGAGGCGATTCCATTCATGGAAGCTAGCCAAGGTATGCCCAACATCATCCTAAATAGATTTGACTTTGGAATAACATCATAAACCATGTCAACAACCCTAGGTCCAACTAGGATGGATAAAGTTATCGAACCATATTGTTTAAGACAAAGACCAACATGTGTACGGATGGTAGACTTTGCTTCTTGGTATTCTTTTCTATGTAATGAGTTAAGCCACAACGTTTCTTCTATGATAACATTGACTCAACTTGTGGGGTCTACTAAGACTCCTGTCACAATGTTACCATTGAGGCGAGTGGGAATATAGAGGGATGAGGGTTTGTTATTTAAGGGTAATTCCTACGAAGTGAATGTTACATCTGGTGAACCGGTCGCAAGTTGTGTAGTAGAAGTAACTATGCCCATATTGACATAGGCCTTAGGTTGAGTGATAGAATCAGTCAGATTGACAATCATGTTAGTAGAATGCAATGGAAATGGGTCCATGTATATCTTCTATTCACTATTCACTTTCATCATCGATTTATTTATATTTTGTTTGCTACAATCAAGATGAATAGTACCATCCTTGATGCGGTCTTGTATCTCATGACACAAGTGCATACAATGATCAGTATCATGTCTGTTGACTCGATGGTATTGATAGTAAGTACTTACATCATACCAACTAGGGTATGGTTCCTTAAGAGGTTTAGGGTTCGGCAAGGTTAAGATCTTATCCTTTACTAACTTTTGCAAGATGGAAGAATAAGATTTGGCTAGCCTTGTAAATTTTCAGTTGCGTTTGAGGTTGTTGTCATCCACAGCAGCTACCACATTCACAATGGCTTTACCTTTTCCATAGATCGATACAATGGACTTTCCTTCAGAATAAGAGTGCAAGGAGGATCCCCCAAACTAACCATCATCTGTTGATACTCTCGTAGGGCTCCACACAAATGCGTGAAAGAAGGGTATTTCATAAGGGAAAATTTTTCTTGCCAAGGCCTTTGTAAGTTCCCTTTGAATACTTTATGCACATCAGAATAGGGCAAAAAATATGAGATTTGTGAGAAGAGTGCTTGATATCGCGCTATAAAATTATTAATATTTTTATTATCTCCTTGTTTGTATCGGATGAGATCCAAAAATGTCATCTTCGGCCTGATGTTAGCTTGAAATTATCATAGAAATTGGTTTACAAGTTGGTCACATGAGAAAATGAAATTATCAAGAAAGGAACAGTACCACTCAAGTGTTGTATCCTTGAGAGATCGAGGGAATAGTTTGGCCATCAATGCATCATGATGGAAGAAGTTTGTGCATAGGGCATTAAAGGTGGACACATGTATTTGTCGGTCCCCTTTGCCACCATATTTTTTGAATTTAGGAACCTCCATTCCTTAAGGGAAGGGAGTGTTCAAGATGGAGACCGACAATGGGCTATGTTGGAGAAAGTGTTGGAAGATAGTCTAGGTAGAGGCTTGGGAGAGACTCTCTAACTAGCTTTGTATCTTACCCATATTCTAAAGAAGGATGTTCAAAATAGGGTCATTATAAGATAAAGGGCCAAAGGAGCCTCCTCTAGAACCGCCAACAGAACCACTAGTAGAATCACTAGTGTGACCATCACCAGAGCCACCACTAGAGCCACTACCACTAGTAGGGCCTCCATTGAAGCCACCTCTGCTTCCAAAGCCACCACCATGACCTCCACCAAAACTAATTCCACTATCACCATCTTTGTTTCTGATGTGGTCGCCACTACCAAAGCTTCCACCACTCATTCCATCAAAACCTCCACCACTAGAGGTGACAGGAGGGGTGAAGCTAAAACCCAAGGGGATCTTGTTCACTTTCATAGTGTCAAGTCCCTCAGAGGTGGAGGGGATGTTGATCGAGGGTACAGTATCAGTCATGTATACAAATGTAGGAGGCATCGAAAATCCTATTTGTCTCTCATGATCTTCAAAAGTGGCTCCTCATATAATGTTAGGATTTCTTGGAGGAGTGCATGAATCAGTCAAACTAGAGATGCTAGCCAAGATTTATATGCCTATTTGGTCTTTTCCCACCATATAATTTAGTTTGTCGATAACCTGGGTGACTCTTTCCAACTTTGGGTCTCTTTCCAAGTGATGTTCCAAGTCACCCAACCCTTTGCTGAGGGTGAAGACATATTCTGCATGTATGTGAACAACCTCATGCTCATCTACTGATGATGGAGTAGGAGACATAGGAGGAGTGGGGATGTGGTCAGTCTCATAATAGAATCCTATATCACCCCTCAAAAATTGCTCCTGTGTGGCTAGACCAATGACAAGACCAAAGAAAAGGCCTGTAGAGAAACCAATAGTGACCTTCATCCTTTCCATTGGAAGGTGTTGTATACTTCTAAAAATATACCTAGAGGTTGTGGACTGAGTTGTGATGCTCATAAACTTTCACAACACTTAGCTACACAACAACCATAAGGTACAAGGGAAAAAGCCTCAACACCAATGGATGAACAAATGATGGTTCACGTCAGGTTCACCAAAAATGTAAGAGAGGGGGACCAACCACGTTTAAGGCCTTTGGTCATGGAGAGCCAAGAGAAAAAGTCTTCCCTAACTTACCTCAACTTAAAGGAGTTTTTTGATATGAGGGATGAGAATGATGAGCAATATAAGGTCCTTCAACCACTTTGCAAACCCAAAACTTGGAATGGGGCTAGGAAAGCCATTTTTGGGGTTCAACACTATACCTTAGGAAGCTCTCTACCTGAGGATGAAAGCATGGTTTTGGGACAATAACATGGTGTGCTAGCATCTCTCAGGTGTGTTGTTTTTTGTACAACCAGAGGATTGAAATTATAATGAGAATTCCCAAAAAATGAGCTGACAACCTAGCTAATCACTTCCAAAGGGCCAAAACAAAGCTATGAAGTAGAATAGATACAAATGAATGTGATAATGCAAGTAAATGAGAATTAAGGTGGAAAGAATGATCTCACAAAGGTACTCATTCACCAGCTAGCTCCAAGTATACATCCATCTACACACAAGAAAGAGGGAAATTTTTTGGGGCTGTATAGGGGCCTGCCTCAGTCAAACCCCTATTTTGGTGTTTCCACCTCCACGGATAGCCATGTTTGCAGCAATGGAGAAATATATGATAAAGAAGGAAATGAAGTAAAGAACACAAAAACACTACAAAATAGTAAGGTGCTACCTAACCAAATCATAAAGGAGAGGAGTAGAAAGATTACCACCTCCTCCAAGAGCTAACTAGCTAATGGAGGACAAAATGAGAGGACTCAAGCCCCTGTTGCAATGGTGTTGTTCCACACTTTCTCTATGGAGTTGACAGAGTGTTGTTGTTACTGCTATGGAGTGTAAAGTGTTGCTTAAAGGCTAAAAGTGCAAGAAGTGAATGCTAGAATGCTTGGAGAGATTGTGTAGAAGATGAAATGCATGAAGAAGGAGTGAATTTGAAGAAGAGAATTAGGAAAACGGCCATATTCAGGTTGGTTACTCGAAGAGGGTGTTACAAATCAACCTCCAATGGGAAGTGTAATGCCTTTGCAGGCTCCAGATGTAGGAATCTACCAGGGATATAAGCATGTCACGCGGACATCTACATGCAACGCAGGTGTCCCTAATAGTTATTCCTCTGCCGACACAAAAAATGGATTCCAAGTGGAATGAAGGCAATGGGTTTATGTGGAATTTAGCCTTTGAATTTGGTTTTATAAAGTTAGGAAGGGTAAAAGGGGAATTTGCATAAGGGGTGCAAATTCACTCCTATACATGAATATATTCAAATTAACAAGACACAACTAAGTAGTTATAGTAAATCATAGCAACACATGTCTAATTAAAAGTAGTCAATGATTTGTATATTCATTTCAAATGTCAAATTACAATATTCAAATTTGAATTGGCTCATAATGCCAGAAATTCTATAAATTGTACAACTTTTACGTCAAGGTTACATCATAGACTAAGATAGTCTTGTAAACATCCAAGGTTCCTCTTGATGCTCACCTCCACTGGTGGACAATAACATGGTTAAAGTGCTTTATCTCCCAACCACGAAGCTTACACTTCACCAGAATTCTTCCAACTTGAAGAATACTTGACCCTACACAGAAAGTTTAGTAAGAGAACAATCTACAAGGTGGAATTTGGCGCATGCCCATGTACATGAACATGCAATTTCTATCTACAAGTTAGAAAAGAAAATGCAAGATCTATCCTAGGAATGGAAGAGAGTGTTATCATAAAGTCCATACATACAAAATGAATTATATTGCTTGGCCAAGCATAAAAATAATGTTGCAACAACAAACAATAGATTTTGGTAAAGCAAACCTATACTCTCTGAACTCCATCTTGACACCTATCTTGGAAGGTAACTTTCTACTACACATTATTTCATAATAGCTATCTACCCTCTAGTAGCATCTACCTTGAGGTGCTCTAGTCTACTTAGGTATCACTATTCTATTCAAATAAAAGAATATTATTCTCACATATGTCTACAGAAAAGTAAATCAGATTACTTATTTCCTCACTAAACAGAAATCAGATTCATGATTCAAATGGAGTTGTTCATTACATTATTCAGTCATATCATTCTCATGACCCACATGATTACATTCAACATATATCATTATCCTTTTAAGAATAGATTAAGTAAGAAACAAAAGAAGGTATGTCACAAGTATGTGTATGTACATAGATGAAGGTCTATTTGCATACACATATATGTGCCTACTTAAGTTATTGATTTGTGCATACATTTTGAAATAAATGCTATCATTTAATAATGTTCCATTTTGACACTTTCATTTGTCAGAAATTTTAGAAATAAATGAATCTAGAACAAGTTTATATTAACAGTTTCTCACATACTATTGTTCCATTTATATATTACAACTTGTGATATACAAACGATGTTGTTTACATATGAACACATTTATTGTTTATAATAAAACAATACTATTTCCAACTAAACAGTTACAGAGCAAAGCTATTTTATGTAGAATGTTCATGTTTTATAGCTGAACAATGTTGTTTCAACTAAACAATGTCAGAAAAAAACTTTTTTCAAGAAGAACGTTCATGGTTTATAATAGAACAATGTTGTTTCAACTAAACAGGAACACAACAAAACTCTTTTCAAGTAAAACATTCACTTTTTATAACATAACGTTGTCGTTTACAATAGAACATTCACTGTTTACAATATTATAATGTTGTTTCCAGCTAAAAAGTTACAGTTTATGATAAAACAAGGTTGTTTATAATATGCCATTCATTGTTTACAATAATAAATTGTTGTTCCCAACTAAACAATTACAGTTTATAACAAAACAATGTCATTTACAATAAAATATTCACTATTTACAATAAAACATTGTTTCTAGAGCTAACTCAAATTTTCAATAACACGATAATGCCATTAAAATTCCATTATCATAACCAGGCTAACCAATACTACATTCATAGAACATAATATCCATCATTTAGATATTTGATCATATAACGATACTAAAAATCCATTATGCAATTATATATAGAATAATTTTTTTTTAAAATGACATGCTCATCATTGTGAAACCTAAAAAAGCATTAAGTCATGAGATAAGTTTTAGTAATTTTTAGGGTTCTTTGATAAAACTCGTGTTTTCAAGGTTCCACGAAACTATGAGCAAAGCATACTTTGGTCACTCTAAGATCGACTATTCCTTAAATAAATGATATAATTTTTCCTTAATTATTCAAAGGTCGAATTTGAGAGTGCTCATTAATGGCATGTTGGTATAAAACCATGTACGTCAACATGTAAGGTTGACCTGCAAATATTTTAAAAAAAACATCCTGATGATCTTATAGATCAAATCATACAAGGTTATATGGAATGCTAACTTCATTCCTCCATCGTTATTTTGGAATGATGGTGACTCATAAAAACTACAATTTTCATTCATATGGATAATGTTTAAATCCTATTCCCATTATTGGCCTAGCTGATATGACTATCAAAATAATAAAAATAAGATACAAAGGTATTAACCCTTACCCCATAGGAACGATAGTCAGTTCCCTACATTATTGTCAAATATTTATACTCTATCAATTAGAATGAAATCTAATAGCCAAATATTTTCTAGTATCTTCATGCAAGAACTATATGACCACCAATTACTTGAAAGGATTCCAAGCATCGACCTAGCTTAGCTAGCTAGTTGATAAGGTGTTTAAGATAGTTATTATCCATGCAAGGTAGGTCGATAGGCCATGCAACCTAAATGGTGGTCGATTCTACACATTTACCTAACTCAAAGTTGTATCCATAATAGACAAAAAAATACATAATCATTGTTGCTATTGAAAAATTCAACAAAATGGAAAGAAAACTACATGTAGCTTAGAGGAAACAATAAGAAAATATATCTTATTTTCAAAATGGGATTGAATTACCTCTGGATCGAGATTTTTCTTAATCTTTAGACTAATTTTCTTTACCCAAAGTTCTTCTTCCTTGCTTTTTTCCTTCAAAACCAGTCGATATGATTCATTGTTTTGCCTAGGATATGTCTTTCAAAATAGAAATATTTCAATTTGCATGATATTGGGTTGTTTTCTAAATTATGGCATTATTGCCATTGCCACCCACTATCCATTTCAATTAATTGAAAATAATTTGTATTTAGGCCATGACTTGGGGAATCTTCCCATGATTTTCATTAAATTTTCTTTTCAATTCTATAATGTATAATATTGATTTCGAATTCAAATTCTCAGAATATATATATATATATATATATTATAGACATTGAAAAATGTCTGAAATGATATCATACACTCGAATCAAGTATACTAACATTATTTCCTCTCAAACCCATCCTGTTTTTGCTTAATTGATTAAATTAGCCTAGCTATTTAATTCATTGCATCATTCACATCTATTAACCTAATTAATTCAATCAGGTTAATTCCCTCCCTTTTCTTCATGCTAACATTTCATCTCATTAAATTAAATAAATCAAAGTATTTAATTTAATTCCTTAAATCTTCTCATTTAATTAAATAACCCTAAGTTATTTAAAATTAAAAGTCATTTCACCTTTCCCCATTCATTAAATCATTTAATTTAATGAATATCACTTTATTCTTCTAATCCCCTAATTTTATGATTAAAACCTTGTTTAAATTAGCAATTATCTAATTAATCTATTTTCTCCCACTTGCAAGGGAATATTCCCATGGAATATTCCCTCCCCTTTTTCACAATTAAAATTTGTTTTAAATTAGCACAATATCCTTTTTTCCTAACCCATGAATATTCCAAAGAATTCTCTTTCTCCTCCAATAATTTAAGAAAGGGAATATTCTCATAAAACTTCAAATGCAAGTTAACTTGTGACTTCTTGTGCAAGTTAACTCTTGGCCTCTTGTACAAGTCAAAAGTGTGCTTGTTTGGAAGGAATGAGAGCCCTTGATTAAATCTCATCTTGCATTCTCACCTATTGATGAGAATTCATGATCCATGCCTCTTTTTTCCTCCATCCTTGACCGTTGATTAGCTTTTATGATCTCAACCCTTCATTTCTCATTTGCTTTCCTATAAATAGTTCACTATTTGGAGACAAATGGATCCATCATCCATCTTTTTTAGAGAAAAATTATGATGTTGAAATCACTCACACTCACACTCATCTTTGCACACATTTACCATTTTTTTATTTTAAATTACTTGCATAATAGCTTAGCTTCCATTAATGGCTTCCATGCATCCATTTAGCTAAATAAATAATTAGGGTTTGAATCTTTAAGTTTAATCTCATTTAGATTAGCTTAGAAATTGCATATCTACATATTTTAGCATAAAATCATGGAAAATTAACTCTTGCATCATGCTCAATTTAGCATAAATGATGTTTTCATTCACATCTCACAATTGTTTCTTCGATTCTCTTAAATAAAATCGATTGAAGTAAGCTCACTAATCATGGGATTGGGAAAGGGTCATTATTCCACATCAACATGACACCGATTCCAAAACAAGATAAGTTTTAAATGGATTAGAGTAGATATTTAAATGCTTTCATAGTTCATAATGTTTAGTTTCAATAAATGTTTAGCTTAACTTTCATTTGAATGATCTTCTTTAAGATAGAGTATTAGTGCCTACGTTATACTTTGATTCTTCATGGATCAAGCATAATCGGCCCATACTAATATCCTCGGTCAGCATTCTAGCACTAGAAGGAGATAAAAACTAATCAAATTTAATCAATTTCTAGCTCAAATTCCGTTCATTTTGGTTTTTTGCAGGATAAAGCGACACCCAAGACAATTTCAAGGACACCTTTGCAGGGCGTCACCATATAGCAATGCTATGGTCATTTCAAATAGCGACACCTATTAAATGCATTGTCGATTAAAAAAATGGTGATGCTAATCTTTATAGAGGTATCAAATATTTACAAATAGCGATGCTCAAACAAATAGCAATGCTATCGTACTCTTTATTTTCTCCGCAGAGTGATGCCCAAATTCTGTAGAGTGACACCCTAGTTCACCAGAGTGACGCTATTGTGTACACTGATGCCCAACTCTGGTAATAAATTTAACGATCAATTTTCAACATGTTTTTTTTTTTTTTTTAATTCATCAGATTACTAACATCCTTCTAACATTTTTTTGGTTGTTAGTCTAATAGGGTTTTGCAGGTTGTATGACATAAAGCTAGAGTGAAGAAGCATTCTCTTCTTAATATTTTATGATTATAACAAGTGTTTGATGCTTTGGGGAAATTATAACCCAATTTATTATGCTTTTTAATTTATGCTCTAGGACCTCACTAAATTTCATTTGGGTTTAAAATGAATGCTCCAACGGGACTAAAATTGAACAAGGCAACTTAACATTTTGTTTGGTTCATAAAATGAATTCATGTTAGCTTTAGTCAGTAAAATGAATGAGTGTCTACTTTGTTGTGACACATTTTTCATGTGTATCCAATCCCCTTGTGCTTCATGTGATTTTGGGTGAAGAGAAACACTCCAAGTGTACTTTGTTGTTTGTGTGCACTTACAGTATGTATCCAATCCCCTTGCACTTCGTGGGATCTTGGGTGAAGAGAAATACTTAAGTACACTTTTATGCTTTGTGTCATGCTTAAGAGAGGACTTACTATGAGACACACCAGGGTGATCCCATAATAGTGGTGTGAACATGCAAAATTTACATTATGCATTCGATCAGGATCATTTATCAATTGAACTAGATATTGCATTGGATCCATTCATCACCTTCATCCATTTAAATAATCTCATTGCCTAAGGTTATTTAAAATCAAAAAGCCATTTAAATCAAATCTTAAATCATATTCCATCATTTTCTAATCTCAATAAATCAAGTATTTTAAGTCCTAAAAGTCAAATCATCTAATCAGCATTAATCAGCATGATCATCATCTAATCCTAATCTAATACTAATCACATCCCACTTGCATTATCTAGACCTAGCCACTTGCACAATAAATCAATTTTATTGATTTATTAAAACACTCATTTTCCCTCAACATGACAAGTCAAACAGGGCATTTATTGCTGTTTTTCCTTGTCCCCCTCTCAGCATTTATGGCAAAATTTGAATTCAAATTTTCCCCCTCTTGGGCACTCTTCCCAAATCTTGCACATACATCAACCAATCACATGATGACAAGTGTCCTTCTTCATTGGCAGAATCTTTAGTCCCACATTGGTCCCTTTTCAACAATTAGCATTTTGAAAATCTTTAAATACAAGCTCAACATTGAGCAAATCCTTCACAATCTCTTCACAAATCCATCATCTATGCAACTTGATGCAAGGTCATTCTCTTTGAGAACTTGATCTTGTCCATTTATCATCTCTATATCCATAGCAATTTCATTATCTTAAGCTTATCAATCAAGGGTTGGGAAAGGGTCACTAGCACATGTGACACCAATCCAATATGAGATAGTTTGCATCATGTTTTCTTATGCTTTTGCTTTAGATCCTTTGTCATTTGTTTGCATTTTGAACATGATGTGTTATTTCATAAGGATGTTGAATATCTTAATTTGTTGTTGAAATACTAATGATTCTGCAGGTTTTATTGAGTTTATGATTTATTCTAGGGGATTGGTTTGTTAATTCAACATCTCTAGTGATATGGAGAGACTTTGATAAGGTTGAAAGTGAATCTAACATAAATGGATATTCTTTTATGATAATCCAAAATCATCAACTTTTTTCATTTGGAATCATTACATTGTTTAAAGTAAATTATTAAAATGTTAAATTGATTCTTGTGTGCTGTTTTTCTCAATAGGTACAAAAGCAAACGAAGGCGAAAAGGTGCAAAAGCAAAAGAGGAGGAGGATTTTTGTTTGAAAACACAATGTGTTTTTTAACACTTTAAATGTTTGATCGAAACTACTTCACAAAACGAAAACGAAAGGAGGGGAAGATTTTTTTTCTTTGAAAACACAATGTGTTTTTTAACACTTTAAGTGTTTGATCAACACTTCACGAAATTGTTTTCCTTTTCGTTTTAGAACATTAGTTTTCAATTGGGGCTAAAACGAACAAATTGTTTTTCATTGCAAAGGACTTAAAACGAACCTTAGGACACACTTACTAGATTTCGTTTTGGGTTAAAAATTGAACAAGCAATCCTCATATTTCATTTGGTGCTTAAAACGAATTCACAATTGCTTTGAAGGGTATAAAACGAACAAGTGTTTGATTTGTGTGATTGTCTTTTGAGTACGTATCCTCTCCCCTTGCGCTTCGTGCGATCTAGGGTGCAAGAGAAACACTCAAAATACATTTTATTGCTTTAAAACACTTCATTTTGGGCTTAAAAATTGAACATCTTGTGCGAGTGTGAGTAGGGGCATTTTCGCGTAGATTCTCTTTCTTTGTGCCATCAAAGATCGATCGAGTTACGGATTGTGTCTTTGCTCGCTTTTGTTTATCTTAGAGGGCCTGCCTTGGGAAAAAAGTACTCACCCAAGCGACGACTCAACCGGTAACACTCTAAAGCCAAGAGTATTTCCAGCCGGGATATAAATGAGGGTTTTGGTTAA
>VDFB02097745.1:0-19972 GCA_007258455.2 Sequoia sempervirens
CTTTTTATATTGCTTTAAATTATTTTAATTCATGTTAAATCTCGATATATTGTTTCATTAAAGTGTTTAGTTTTTCTTACACTTATTCCACTTACAAAATGGTGTGGAAAATGCATACACTGCATTTTCACACTTGTTTGGGCCATGCTTCATTGATCCCTATTTATGTCTTAATTGGTCCTATTTTTCATCCACAAGCCTAATAAATTATATCTTTTTATCGCTAATCCCAACAAACATTAAAGGGTAAAGGATAATTTAAAGATTTTGGTTGTGTGTCCCTAATTTTTGGACTGGGAATAAGATGCCATCTAGGGCATCTTTGTCCTCCAAAGGTCTTGGGACCCTCTTTTCAAATGCACCTTAAATGGGCCCCCTTTTGGATTTTGTGCCCCAAGTTTTATACGTCAGGACTAATACGCCACCTAGGGCATCTTAGTCCCCTCAAGTTATTTTTGCGATTCAATTTCAAATCTTGGTGGGATTTAGCCTCCTTTAATTAATGATTTCATAGGATGGCTTGGTGTGGTGTAATTTCAGGATATTAAGCATAGATAAGTATAAATACAAGGTTATTTCTCTCATTTTTATCTAAGAATTCAAGTATTCATCCTTATAGAATAATTGGAGTTCATAAGAGCATTCAATACGAATTCATCAAGCATTTGGAGCCATCATCAAGATTCAAGCATCATATCAAGGAGATTCTTGCATCATGTGTGTTTTTGTGCTAAGATTTTTGATGTAGGGTTTTGATTCAAGCAAGCAATTCAAGTCAAGATCTATCAAGCATTCAAGCATTTCAAGATCTACATTCAAGCTAGCCACTTCACACAAGTTTGCAGATTTCATAAAAAGGGCTTAGTGAGTTTCAACATAGCATTTTGTTCATTCATCATTTCCCTTCATTATTCTATTTCATTCCAAGGTTTAATTATCAACAAGGGGTTTGACCAAGGAAAACCCCCATTTACTAAAAATCAACAATTTTTCCCTCTCTTGTGTGTTTGTGTTTGTAGATTTAGGTTGAAAACTCGAAGATCATTTGGAGTGCAAAGTTGCAAAGTTGCATTAAACAAAGTTGTCATCTTCACATAAACTCACCTACAAGCCAAATTTGGAAGTTTCAAGACCCGAGATTTGAGAAGAAGGAAGTGCAGATATTGAACCTCAAGATCACATTCAAAAATTTTAGAAATTTAGATCGGGAGTAAGTCGGAAGTAAGGGCATCTTAGTCCTCCCAAGGATATTTTTTAGAGATTCTTTCAGGTTCTATTCTAACACTTGAAGATTCTGCATTTTCCCCGAAAAACAGTAGCAAGACTAAGACAACAGTAAGGGTGTCTTAGTCATCCCTGGCATATTTTGATAGAATTTTTTCATTTCTAGAATCCTCATCACATTTCCAGACTTCCCAAGTGCACATACCCTAACTTTTTTTTGCTTAATTTCATCATTTGCACTCATCATTTGACTTGCATTACTAGGTTTTGTGAATTGAATATTAAGTTGTCTTTTCCAAGCTTTTGATTGGTGGTGAGCCCCTCAAAGGTCAAAGAACCCCCTCCTAGGTCCTCCCTATTGAGAATTGACTCACCTTGGTGTTGATAGCCAATCCAATTTGGGATCCTAGGAAATTCTTGAATGACAATTGGAGAATAGTGGTGTTCTATGACCTAGGTTATAAAGCATTCCCTATTTCCCACATTTTTCATTTGGAAACACCAGCACACATGTAGATGGGGACTAGTGTGGTTAAAATGATAAATAGATAATTTAAGCACAAACATAGTAGATTTTCATCATGGGTGGAGGTATAATCTAAAGAGAACCATCGGCACACAATAAGCTAATGGAAGATAGATTGGTGATATCCATTTTTTAGAATGCTAGTTGGATAGATTACTTCTTGAAACTCATTGAGTTCAATGAAGTTATGACCCAAAAATTTCTACTACTTTATAACATGATGAGGTGACTATAAGAGGGTTGAAAGTGGACACTTCAGAGGCCATCATTATAGAGGTTTCAGGATTTCCAAGAGAAGGGGGCGAGTTTCCTGTCAAGGAAAACATTGTTACTGCTAGGGATGAATTTAGAGAACATGGAGAGAACTTGGACTCATCCTCTCAAGGTACTAAAATATTATCCCTTCCATGGTTTTGGGCTTATGTTGCTTCATATATAATTATATCACATGTGATGGTAGGTAGTCTCTATTATAAATAGTTCATTTCAAACTTTTAAGCCACCTTCACCATGACAGGTGTGTAAATATTCCCAATTTTCTTTATAATGTGTTGAAAAGAATTAGTTATGAATACAAAAGGAAGAGAAACCACATTGCATTATAACAATATTGCTTAGCTACCCTATTGATAAAAAGAAATTTGATGGTTCAATTTGCACATGTTTCATGGGAAATCTTTGTAAATTGTAGGCATATTCATCACATTCTTGAGGAACCTAATCCAAAAAATGTGGATACCCCTGTTGTGTTAGGAAGAGAAATACCCTCTAGCTTACTCGCTACTTCACCTACCTACAGTAAAGGAGAGATAAAGGAGTAGAACCTAAAAGACTCACCACCTATAGCCTCTGAGCAACCTGTAGTAGAAGATACCCAAGAAACTCCCACTTGTATCAAACCATCAAAAACTAGAAATATAAAAGGTGAATCTTCTTCTGCACCCACCAAGAGGCAGAAGAAATACACCCAGCCTAGGTGTTCACACCACCTATAGAAGAAAGATGTTATGAGGGGATCAATTAAGAAGCAGGAAAAATATGTTGTGATAGTAGAAACTAATTCAAAATTAAAGGGGGATACCCCTAGCAATGTAAATACACCAATTAAACAATAATGGTATTTCATAAGCACCTATGAATTTGATTCATAGGATTCCTTTGTTGCTAAAAAGATGAGAAAGAAAACCCCACAAGGCTCGAATAGTGAGGGTTGTGATTATGTTATGGGTGATGATAATGAGTTTTTAGAAAAAGATGAAGATTTTTTTATTGAGGAAAGAAAATCTAGAAAAGAATTGTAGGAGGCACCTGACAGAATAAAGCAATTGGGGGACTTATCGAAAAATTATCAGCTAAGGGACAATGAGAGGGACATGAAAATTAAAAAATTGGAGGAAAAATTACACAAATTTGAACATGGTTCTAAGCTATATGTTTTTGCACAACTTGCTCTTGTGGAAACAAGGAATAGAGAACCTGTGGCTAAAGGTAGACCTTTTGTTAGAACCCCAACTGGCTCCACTATTGTGTCCCTAGGGTATGATCTATGGAAAAGAACTAATGAATTCTCTCAATAGAAGGAAGCATGGGAAAAGGAAAAAGAAGAAATGGTAGGTAACCATAATAGGGTTCTTGAGCATAAGGAAATTGAATTGAAGAAGCTAACAATCAGAGTTGAGGAAATTGCAGATAAGGTTGCACAAATTTTCAAGTGCAGGCCACTCGCTAAGGCGTATGCTTTATTCTCGCAAGAGAATTTTTTTGTGTTTTCAATTCAGCCAACTAATTAGTAACTTACCAATTGCTCTAAGTATAAAATATGAGTTTTTAAATATTTTTGTTGATTCTACACTAGATGTAGAAGATCAACTATGTGAATTTTACCTGCATAACCTTGCTCTATAAGATGATTCAAAATAGAACCCATTCATGTTTATGGGGTATTTACAAATTAGAGCACTAGCTTCTTACTTCAAGAACAAGTAGCAAAGGGGTGAAATAATGCAAGTTTGTGTTGAGAGAGATAAATCTATTGCTCTCCAGATCAAGAAAGAATCAAAGGACCCCAATATAGTCATAGAGGAATGAAAAAATCTCCTAAAGCATAAGGGTGCAAGTAGAAGAATCATAAATTTTAGAAAGAATGAATATGGAAGGATGTAACAGCTAGTTGTAGGTCTCATCCATCATGTTTTTAAGTTTCTGCAAGGAAGATGGGAATAATTGAATCCTAAATTATAGAAAAAGGAACCACACTCTTTATATAATTTTTTAGCCATGGTTGAGATATCCCCTAGGTGTATAGATATTTCCTAAGAAAAATGACTCTCATGGGTACCTCTTACCTTCCATCCACCAATGCTCTTGTATCTAGTGCCATATTGGATAGGGGAATAGAATTCAGAAATGGAAGAGGTAGAACATTTCAAATGGGAAAGACTCTCAACCTATGGAGGGTACTACTTAAAATCAGGCAAAGGAGTGGATATGGTTACATATTTCAGGGAAATGGCCTTGTAATATAATCTTCAGTCCTAAACTAATTGCTTGAGCAAAAGAAATATCATAGTTGGAGGGAAATGATGAGACCAAATCTTAGTTATTTTTGTTGTTATTTTAATTCATACTTTTAGACATTTCTAGATACTTATTTCATATACATTCCTAAACTTTTCTATCTTTTTATTTCTTTCATGAAACTTGAACCAGGTTTTGATGTATGGAATTATGATTATCATACGATGACAATTGCATAATTAGATGTGTGAATTTATATGGAATGCAGTGTGTATCTATGTTTAATTTATGGTTATAAGTATTTTTTATATGTTATATGAACTAACTCTTTGCAATCAAGAAGCCAAAGTAAGTAGAGTGCAACCCACAATGATTAGGAAGTGCAGCTCACAACCAAAGGATTTTGGATAGAGAGGCAAGGGAGATTCCAAAATAATAGGGATGTGACAGTTGCATAAGTGGAAGCACTCATTAATGAGGATGATTTTGAATCAATAGACCATTTCATAAGATAGCTAAAGGAAGGAGTTTTCAATGATTAGGAAGCCAACGTGATTGTTCCTAAAGTACATGTTTCTATTATATTGTTTAAATAGAGTTCTAGTCCTAATCATCTTATTTCATCATTTTGGTTATGTTTTCCAGTTATGTAGATTTTGGCACTCTCTATTTCATAGGGGAGTGGTGATTTGCACTTAAGTTTTCTATTTTGATTCCTCATTCTAATAAACCTCCCCTGAACCTATATAGTTGTCTTGGTAATTGAGGAGTAGATATAGCATATGGATATGTTCAGATAGATAGTTTTTCCATTTACATAGATAATACTTATTTTTCTAGTTATATTTTCATGAATAAGATATCTCTAAATATTTTGGTGAAATGGTGGGGCTTCTTACCTCTTTAGCAAAAAACCAAGGTTCAAACCTCATGGGGTTTCCCTCTACTGCGTCAACAATGGAGTATGTTTACCTTGGTGTTAAGGGGAGGCTCCTTGGTGAACTAGTGGGGCTTCTTGCTTGTAGTGCCAACAACCAAGGCCTAAACCTTAATATCACTTAACTTTGGCTAGTTTAAATTGCATGGGTTTTGATCAATCTGATGGAACACTTTTTGGGGAGGTAATGGGGAAGGTACCCCTAGTAGAGGTGGATCTAAGCATGATGGCATCACCTTTCTTTGAGAAGGAATGGATAGAGGTAAAAAGGGGGAAATTCGGTCTAAACAAGCATAATATGTTGCTCAGATCAGCCACAAAAGGAGGAAATGCCTCTGAGGTGGCTCTCTGAAGGCTGGGTTGTATTTTTGGTTTCTCTAAAGGCTGGGTTGTATTTTGGGTTTGGGCATGGTGGTCGTGTTAGTTGGATGTATGGGATGTTTTGGTTTGGGATAATTTTGTATGAATTGCATCTATTTGAGCTACAACTGGAGGTTTTCTTCCTGGTTCTTTCCTCTGGTAGTCTCTTTTGAACTAGAATTTTGTATTATTTATTTTTATATATCTAATATATTATAGTGGCTTGCCATTTTTGCTTTAAAAAAAAAAAGATATCTCTAAATATTCTTGTCAAATTGTGAAATATTTTCATATGCAATGAAGAGGTTTTTAGTTTATTGTTATGATCAGTTGATTTAAGAAGTTAGATTTGATCTTATTCTATTGATACAATGACTTGAGAAAGGGCCACACAAGATAGTTCTATTCTCCACCATTAATTTTTATTGTTACAATAGTTTCTTTCATTTATTACATTTATTTCAATTAGATTCTTTGTGTTATGTATATGAATGAAATCATGAATGTGATCTTGTTTTATACTTTATCTTTTGTTTGTCTCAATGAATTATCATCCAAAGTGAGACTTGAAGTGTTTAGAAGTAATTAGGAGTGAGTCTAAGTTAGCAGTATTAAGCTCATTATAGAGTTCAGGTTTTAACAGTGAACTAGTCATAGTTTGAAGTAATAAGTACCCATAGCAATAGTTCCATATTTAATCTATTTTCTTTGTTTTTAGTTTAAGCTTTAATTCCATTTTCATTTGTGTAAACCACCTATACTAGATGATATGGGAAATATAGAATCTTTGGGTGCACATATAGTGCTAACATCATCACAAGCTTATGTTAGCCTTGGTTGATAATTATATGGAGTCTTTACAAGGGTTTGGTAGACTATTTAGTTAGGAACACCCTCTGAATTGTGTGTTCATCACCAAGTTTACTGAGCATTAGTTGGGCCTTACAATTACCCCTCATAAAAATGTTAAAGAAAAATAAAAAATGATTGAACCTGAAGGTATTATCAATGAAATACTAGAAATTGTTTTGGGAACTACTTTGATTGCCTTCCAAATTAGGCTAACCCATTCTATGTGACTCTGCAAGTGAACAAAAAATTGGTAAAAAATTACAAGATTGATTCAGGGGCATCCACCAATGTTATACCCCTAGTCATTATGAAAGAATTGTGACTACAAGTAAACAAAGCATTTGGGAAATTCTTTGCAATAGACTCTAGAGAGATCCCAGTTATTGGAATAATAAAAGATGTATATTTCAAACTAGTTGCAATCCTTGAAAAGGAATTTATGATGAAAATATAGAATTCTCTTGTCAAGAAAATGGTTAGAAACAATTGAAGGAAGTATGCAATTGGATCTATCATATATCATAATACCTATTAATGGAAATGATGTTAAACTAAACAGAGAAAAGATATCCTCCAATCTCATTGAATATTTGCAATCAATTCAACATGCACATTTTGTTGATGTTGACATGGAAATTTTTAGTTATAGAGTCACAACCTATAGAAATTAGAACTGAACCCATAGTTGAAGAAGTAGAAGAACAAGTTTAGGAAAATGGCCTTCAGATTATGTATTTTTATGGAGCAGGTTCAAAGTAGGGATCAGATGTAGGGGTGATTATCATATCACCAAAAGGTAAGTCCTATAAATACTCATTCTCATTGAAATTTGAGTGTACAAATAATGTAGCAAAGTATTAGGATTTATTATTAGGAATTAACATGGAAGTCAAACATAAAATCAAGAAGCTTAGAGTTTTAGGGGATTTTGAGCTATTTGTATCCCAATTCAGGGAAAAATATGTGTCAAAGCACAAAAGGTTGAAGTAATACAAATTTTTTGTTTGGGATATTGTGTGGTCAATCTTAAGTGTAAAAAATATTCTAACAAATTAAAACACACCAATAAAACATTAGATCAAAGGAAACTAATTTAAAAGAAAAACAAACTCTTAAACTCGTAGCTCCTTCGAAAGCGTCCTATTGTCCTCTATCTCCAGTGTTCTGCTGAATCTAGCTTGCTCTCAAATTATACGCTAGGCTCAACAAAATGATCTCCTAGAGAACGAGATTTAAAATAAATGCATGCTTATGCTAAGATGCCATTAACAAGACTAAAAATGATAGCTAAAATATGAGATTACTAAATGTAATGATTGCAAAAAGATTGATAAATTCTAGATGATATTAAAATAACATGTGCACGTGAATGTAAGTATATGCAAGTGTAACCAATGTTTGGATTCATAGAGTTATTTATAGAGTTTTTGAAAGACTCTGATTGGATGATGTGATCAACGGTTTAAATCAAGCTTGTTGAGATGAATGGTGAGAGATTTTTGAAAGTCGAGAGAGAAATGGAATGTTTCCTTCCACACAAATTTTCTCTTTCACATCTAAGGGAAAGTTGTCGTTTGAGAAGTGAGTAGGAGATAAGTCTCATAATTAAATAAATAAATTTATTTAATTACATGTGATGGTGAATTTAGAAGTTTCCATATTTAAATATTTAATATCTAATTATGTGTGAAAGATGATAGAAAAGTGTTTAATTAAATATGAAGTGAAGAAAAGTTTCTAATTAAATATTTTAGAATATTTAATTATGTGAAGAGTGAGGAAAGTTTCTAATTAAATATTTTAGAATATTTAATTATGTGAAGAGTGAGGAAAGTTTCTAATTAAATATTTTAGAATATTTAATTAACTGAAGAGTGAGGAAAGTTTCTAATTAAATATTTTAGAATATTTAATTATGTGTGAGATGAAAATTGAAATATTTAATTATGTGAGAGAGATGAAAATGGAAGGTAATTAAATATTTAAAATATTTAATTATGTGTGGAGATGAGAAAAGGAAGGTAATTAAATATTTAAAATATTTAATTATGTGTGGAGATGAGAAAAAGGTATTAAATTAAATATTTATAATATTTAATTCAACTATGAGATGAAGAGGGTGTTTGGAGGAATATTCCATTATTTGAATTCAAATATTCAAATTTAGAATAACATGATAATTAATATAAATAAATTATAAAATTTATTTAATTTAATTAAGAGGAATATGGAAGGCGTAATTAAATAAAGTTATTTATTTGTTAAGGTAGAAGAATTATAAAAGTGAACAATATAAATAAATAATTAAATTTATTTATATGTAGATGACTTTAGAAGATTAATTAAATAATTTATATTTAATTAATTAACAAGCTTGATTAACCATGACCATTTTTAGACTTATACATTTTTCCCCTCTTTGAAGTGATGTGTGAAATGCATTGCTTCAAAGAAAATATTCCTGCTCTTGAAATTTGCCCCTAATCGAAAAAATGTGACTGATATGCCCCTAATTTGAACCTGATATGTTTTGATGATGATATTGATGATGCCCCCTCGGGAGGTAAATCACTGATGATGAGAAAAAAAATGTTGAGTTGATGATTAAATTCGAATGATGAGAGGGATGTAGTGATTTAGCTCCCGATAATTGATGTATAAAGATGCCCCTGTTGAAATGATGCCCTTTTTGATGGAAATGATGAAATGATGATGATCAATTGATAACTTTGTTTCCCAAAAATAGAAAAACAAAGAGTAGGTAGCTGATAACTTTGTTTCTCTTGAATGAAAAACAAAGAGTAGAATGATTGATGGATTGTCTGATAACTTTGCTTTTAGAAAACAAAGAGTAGATGCTTGATATGACTTCTGATAAATTTGTTTTCTGTGATAGAAACCAAATAGTAGATAATGTGATTCAAACATATTTGTATTCTTGACTGAAGTACAAATAAGAAAATGATTTGATTGTTGATAAATTTGCTTTCTTGAAAAAGAAAACAAATAGTAATATGATGATAGAGTAGCTTGATTTGATATTCAGGTAGATTGATTTAGCATTGAGTTCATGGTATGAGTCAATTAGATAGAGCACTTGATGTGGTTCACTTGATATGGGTCACTTGGTATGGTTCACTGATATGGGTCACTTGATATGGCTCACTTATATGGGTCACTGATATGGGTCACTGATATGGGTCATTGTTATGGGTCACTTGATATGGTTCACTGATATGGGTCACTTGATATGGGTCATTGATATGGGTCACTTGATATGGTTCACTGATATGGGTCACTTGATATGGTTCACTGATATGGGTCACTTGATAGATAGATATGGGTTGTGATTGCATGATGTGAGGCATTGATAGATAGAGAGATTTTTATTGACCTTTTCATAGTCGAGGTGTGTCGGGACCACACAAAGATCTTGGGGTAGGAGGTACAGGAGGCAGCAGACTTCCACCATAAAGGCCAACTCCATCAGGGGGCTCTAGTAGTTGGAGTTATGAGGCTCATGTGATATTTTTGATGTATCATTGTTGATTCATTCACACATATCAATGTATATTATTTTTGGAGCATGTACGTTATTTTGGTCATATCTCATGTATCTCTCTTTGGAATTTTTAGCTTCATTCGACATTGGACATTTGTATTATTTTTTATGAGTGATGATATGCAGTGGTGATGATTTTTGATGATGTGATGTGCATTTATGAGATGATTATGTGATATGCATTTATTTCTATATGTTATGGATTTTGGTATGCATTTGAATGATTTGATGACTAACATGATATGCAGGATGATTTGATATGATGTGTTTATGATGATGATGAAAAATGATTGATGATGCGTACTAATGATGTCATGCAGGTGGATGACTTATGATGTGATTATGAAAATATGCCATGGGATATTTGATATGTTTTATGAAAAATGCTATTTGAAAAATGATATGAAAATGTATGTATGGAATGTTTGTTTTTGGATTTTCAAATGCAAGTAAATAATGATAATATGATGGAAAATGAATGTTGTGTTTATGATATGCATCATGAATTTGTAATATGAATTGATATGAAAAATGATAAGATGATTAAAGGTATGATATGAATGTAATGTGACAAATGATAAATGATATGAATAACGATATGAAGTGAAATGATTAATAATAATGAGATGTATGATAAGATGATAAATGATATGTGATGAAATGTAATGATTTGTAATGATGATGAAATGAAATGAATGATAATGAAATGATAAGTGATAAGTGAAACGAAATGAAATGAACAATAATGAAATGATAAGTGATAAGTGAAATGAAATGAAATGAAATGAAATGAACGATAATGAAATGATAAATGAGATGATAATGAAATGATAAGTGATAAGTGAAATGAAATGAAATGAAATGAACGATAATGAAATGATAAGTGATAGGTGAAATGAAATAAAGTGATAAATGGGATGCAAATGTGTAAAATGAAAATGAAATGAATATGAAAATGATAAGTGAGATGTTAATGATATGAAGATGATAGATAATATGAAAATGAAAGTGATATGAAATACCTAAGAGATGAATGATATAAAATGATAAAGGATCTAAATGATATGCAAATGAATGATAAATGATAAATGATAGGACCTAGATGAAAGGATAATGATTAATGAAATGATAATGAAGATGAAAGGTGATGATGAAACAAATGTCTGAATGTCCTCCACAAATAGTCCAAAGAGACATGGCAGTCGTTGATGTTTTTTGTTAGCCTTTCAAAAATCTGATGCAAATCCAATATGCAGATATGTACAATGAGCGAGATGAAATGAAACTAAATGAAACCAACCATTTGTTGAGCCTTTTGTTAGCTTTCTTGAATCATCATAGAGCATTTTAAAATTTTGGAAGGATGTACAAGCATCAGAGGGGAAACTAGCACCAATGATGACCTGAGTACAACTTTCATGATTTTTGATATAGCAAGTAAACACAAGCATCGAGGTATAATTGAACTGAGATGACCTAAGCATTTCTTGCATAAACAGACAAAGACTAACCACCTTCTGATGCAAATTTGGAACTGTCATCAATGATAAACTTTGGAAATCATGTCTCGCGACATATTTGCAACAAATGGATAGTTAACCTCAAGATAGCAGACAAAGAAAAATCATCCTCTTTCCTCACCATTCTAGTTAAGTACATCATCGAGTGTGCTCCAGAGAGATGATATCAAAAATTAAACAACCATTGTTCAAAATATAACACTGCTATTCCAAACATTATTCATATTTTAGATCATCCAGATATGAGTCATGATATGGTATTTGTTGAAAACTGTTGTGATATGGATCAATGATTGGATAGTTGTTAATAGGATTTGATTGTTTGTTTGCATGATTGGATTTGATGTCATTGTCTAGCTGTTTTGGTAAAACCTAAAAGTTGATTGCCCCCAATATATCAACGTTTGCCCCCAGTATTGAAACAACTTGCCGAAATGGATATACAATGATCAAGCCATGGTAAGACGTTTTCGATTATAGTATTGTGTTGGTATGGCCCTAAGATGATGGAAAGATGCATGAAATGAAGGTTGAGAAGCCAAGTAAAGAACATGAACTAATAGATGGAGAGCTACAAATAGCGTATGTTTGCCAGATCTTCACTATTTGTTTTTATTGCATTTTTCTTGTCAATAGACTGCCTGTTGCCAAGTTTTCACCCTATGATGATTTTATTTTATTTTTTTGGTTTTTTGTTTTTTTTTTTTTTGTTGCTACCGAGATGCCTGTCTTCTAGGTTTTCACTAGGGTAACCATTTTTTGCTATTTTTGTGATTTCTTCAGGACTTTTTCTAATGTTTTGTATTTTTTCAGGACTTTTTCTGCTATTGATATTTTTTAAGGACTTTTTTCAATGTTTTTGATGACTACTTCAGACATAATACTTCTTCAAATGCATGCTATTAATGGGTTCATCAAATAGGTCCCCTTCTGGCGTTGGCAGCTTGTATGCTCCTGAACTGTATACTACTATGACCACATACATACCCAGCCAATTCGGTTCAAACTTTCCTTTCTTTTCTCTATCTTGCTAATTGTGTGGGTTCTCTTTTAGAACAAGATCACCAACTTGAAAGGTATATGGCTTGACTCTATGATTATAGCTGTGAGACATCATTTGTTGATAGGCTTTCAAATGATCAGCTGCTTGTTGTCTCTTTTCATCAAGGAGTTCTAGCTCTTGCAGTCGAGAAACTCTATATTCATCATCTGTTATGAGACCTTTTAGTGATACTCTAAGTGAGGGAATCTCAACTTCTAGAGGAAGTATAGCCTCTACTCCATAGACAAGAGAAAATGATGTGGCTCTTGTCGGCGTTCTGATGCTAGTTCTATAGGCCCATAGTGCGGGATTGAGTTGAATGTACCAATCTTTCCCTGCATCATTCACAATCTTCTTCAAAATTTTCAATATTGTTTTATTTGAGGTCTCTGCTTGGCCATTCCCTTGTGGATAGTAAGGTGTTGAATATTTGTGTTGAATATGAAATCGTTCACAAAGTTCATCAACATCCTGATTCTTGAATGGTCATCCATTATTTGTGATGATGGAGGTGGGAATGCCATACCGACAAATGAGATAGTTGAGTATAAAAGATGAGATCTGTTTTCCAGTGACTTTAGTGAGAGGTACTGCCTCAATCCACTTGGTAAAATACTTTGTCACTGTGATGATGAACTTGTGTCCGTTTGATGAGGAAGGATGAATCTTTCCAACTAGATCCAACCCCATTGAGAAAATGGCCAGGTTGGTGTGAACGGTTGTAGTTCTTGTGCAGGAGCATGAATGAGATTCCCATGAATTTGACATTTTGAGCACTTCTTCACAAAAGTAAATGATTCCTTTTCCATAGTTGGCCAGTAGTAACCCATTCTAATCAATTTCTTGGATAAGGTCAGTCTACTCGAATGAGTACCACAAATGCCACCATGAACTTCTTGTAAAGCTTTGTCAGATTCGTCACGTTCAAGACATCGAAGTAAAGTACTATCAAGACTGCGGCGATAAAGGGTGTCAGTGATAAGAGTGTAGCGAGATGATTGGCGGATAAAATTTCACTTTTGGTTATGGGATAAATCAGGTGGTAAGATTTCATCTTTTAGGTAGGCATAAATCTTGCCATACCAAGGAGAATCGGATCCCACCAAGTGGCAAATGATTTGGATTTCAGGGGTGTCATAAGTAGGTGCAAATGATTGTTCCACCAGAAATTCATAGCGAGTCTGAGTTTTGCAATGATTCGATCGTGGCCATGGCGTCAACTGCTTTATTATCAAGTTTTGGAATCTGTATAAATGTTATGTCCACAAAGTACCTTTTGAAGTCATCAACCATTTTCTTGTATGGAAACAGTTTGTCATCTTTGGTCTGATAATCATCATTGTTTTGATTAATGACTAACTGTGAGTCACCATAAACCTGTAGTTCAATGATCCTCCATTCCAATGTAATCTTTAGTCTGGTGATTAAGGCTTCATATTCGTCTATGTTGTTAGTGTATCGAAACATTAGCCTATATGACCGAGGAATGGTATTTCCTTGAGAGGTGACAAAGAGTATGCCTACCCCTAATCCATGTTGAGTGAAAGAACCATCAAAATATAAAGACCATGGTTGTTTTGATTCGGTAGTGAAGACATCAGCATCTAGAAATTCAATGTGCATGGGATGCTCTGCATGTAGTGGTGCTTTAGCTAGTTGATCAACAATAACTTTTCCTTTGATTGCCTTGCGATCAACATAATGGATATCAAACTCACTTAAGATCATAACCCATTTTCCTAGTCTTCCTGTCGATGTATCCTTGCTTAACAGATACTTGAGTGGATCAATCTTTGCAACAAGATTGATTGTATGAGTTAACATGTAGTGTCGAAACTTTTGTGAAGCAAAGACCACTACTAGGAAAGCCTTCTCAATGAAAGTGTAGTTGAGTTCATGCCTTGTTAATGTTCAGCTGATATAATAGATTGCATGTTCCTTTCCTATAGAGTCTTCTTGTGCTAATAATGTCCCTAAAGATGTCTTTGTTGCCGCAATATATAAGATTAGAGGTTTGTCTAGATTTGGCGGTACTAGAACTAGTGGGTTCATCAAGTAGTACTGCTTGATTTGTTGAAAGGCCATCTCACATTTGTCATCCCATCTAAAAGGAACATTCTTATGCAGTAGATGTGTGAAAGGTAAACTCCTATCGGCCAACTATGCAATGAATCTGCTGATAGACTGAAGTCGTCCCTATAATGATCTCAACTGACTAATATTCCTTGGTGGAGGCATTTCCATAATCGCTTGTACTTTGGCAGGATCTACTTCAATTCCTTTTCTTGATACTATGTATCCTCAGAGTTTTCCAGATGTGACCCCAAAAACACATTTCTTGGGATTTGAGGCAAACTTTGAATTTCTCCAATCTTGCAAATATTTTGGACAATATTTCCAAATGTCCTTCTCTGGTGTATGACTTTTCCAATATGTCATCTACATAATCTTTGATGAATGTGTACATCATGTCATGAAAGATTGTAGTCATGGCTCTTTGGTCAATAGCCCTAGCATTCTTTAGATTGAAAGGCATGACATTCCAACAATAAGTTACCCATGGACATGTGAAAGTTGTTTTCTCCTAGTCTTCGAGTGCAATCTTTATTTGGTTGTAACCAGAAAAACCATCCATTAATGAATACATGGCATGGCTAGCTGTCAGATCAACTATAGTGTCGATGTTTGGAAGTGGGAAGTCATCCTTATGACATGCTTTATTAAGATCTCTGAAATCTGTGCACACTCTGACACTTTTATCTAGCTTGGATACAAGAACAATGTTGGAGATCCATTCTACGTAGTTGATTGATCTTATGAAGCCCACATCAAGGAGTTTTCTCAGTTCTTCTTAACCAATAATGCAACATGGGGGTGCATCTTTCTAAGTTTTTGTTTCACAGGCTTAACCCCTAGTTTGATAGACAAGTGATGCATGATAAGATCAGGATCAAGACCTGGCATGTCCGCATAAGACCAAGCAAAGTTGACTTGATTTGCTCTTAGAAAATTTATGAACTCGGGTGCTTCTTTCTCTGTCATTGATGTAGCTAACTGTAAAATCCTTGGTTTTTCTGAAGTTTCAAGATTGATGACTTTTGTAGGCTCAATCAAGTTAGGCAATCGCTCATCGTAGTGCTTCGGGAGAGTGTCAAGATTCCCATCATCTGGTGCCTTAAAAAGGTTTTCACCATCCAATACGCTCTTTATTTTATCTTTTTTTTATCTAACACTACTAGATTCTGGTTTTCACCATTAGATCTTTCTTTTTTATTTTTATTTTTGCAGCTAGGAGAATTGACACTCTCCTGATTAAAGACTCTATGCCAAAAATCGCTAGTGGAACAATCATTTGCATCATCTGCAGAAAGGAAGTTTACAATAGATTCATCACTTGGAAACATAGGTATATCGATAGGTTCGGATGAATCCCAATCAATGAGATCGGGATGGATCAAAGATAGCAGGTCATCGAGTTGCGTGAAATTGGTTATGGTTATGGTCATAACAGAGTTGATCATAGGATTTGAGGTATGAGGCCGATCAATGATGGTACCGTTCTCACGATAGTCTTGTTCATTTAAATCTGACTCAGTATCACTAGAATCATAGTCACCTTGTAGTTCAAATTCTTGTGGTTGGGTCCCTGAACCTTCACCTTCAATTACAGTTGAGGTATACTTGTGTATCACATCAACCTTTTTATCCCTCCAGAACTCATCATTGTGGATGGTGTCCCATTCATATTCACCAGAGTTTGTGTCAGAGTTATTATCCACGAAATTTTGAATGGTTGTCAAACATGCCTCTCTTGTATCAAAACCTTCTTGCAATGCGAGGACAATATCATGTGACTACTTGGATGTTGTTTCTGTTGAGTTAGTATCATAGCCTAGTCTTGTTTTATCTTTTGCAGCTAGTCCTAGAGGGTCAATAGGCTCAACTACTCCTTCTTTTCTCTTTCCGATAGGACCATTACCATCATACCCCATCTTTTGCATGATTGAATACCCCTTACCATATTTATCAATTGGTAACTTGATATTGAGAACTGTTTCATCTTCATCTTTATAGAGCAACTTAGAATTTCTCTATCCTCAAGATCTTCCATGGGGAATTTTTCTTTGATAAAACATCCATTAAACTTTGTATTTGGCCCTATTGATGGTTGTGTTGATGTTGATGCTACAGATATCTGTTGTTGTGTGATAGAAGGTTTCCCATGTGACCGAGGCGATGTAGGTAGATTAGCAAGATATAGAGAGTACTCCCCTACTCCATTTTCCTTGAACCATAGTTGCTTGTCAAAGCTTTTGGTTAACTGACTAATTTTTTTATCAACTTTGGGAGAAGTACTAGCGGGAACTTCTCAATTGTTAGGAACCAAAGTGTCTTGACTAGATTTGATGTTGGCACAAGTCTGAGTATTTGAATTATCAGTTGGTATTGTGATCTCCTGTCTGTCATAGGGAAACTTAAGACATTGATGATGCATGGACGGGATAGCTTTCATTTCATGGATCCAAGGATGACCCAATAAGATGTATGCAAGATCACGGTCTAATACTTGATAGAAAGTATTCTTGATAATAGGTCCCACTCTGATCGGTAGCATGATTAAACCCTTGGACGCTCTTTCCTCATCATCATAGGCTTTAATAGTAATCTTTCTTTTGGGATCAATGGAGTCCTCAAAAAATCCTAAATCCTTAACCAACTTCATGGTACATATGTTCAAACTAGCACCTCTCCATCTATTAGAACCCGCTTGACACGTAAAACTAGGAGCATGACTTCTAAGTATAATGATGAATTATGGGATGGAGTTATGAAACGCTATCCTTTCGTGAGAATGAGATGCATGTGGGTGAGGAAAAGTGTCCCACCATGGCTTGAAATCAGTCCACATCCAAATCAATGGATACAGTTGTTTCAACAAGGGCCTTTTCTAGAATTTCCTTGTGTGCTGGGGAAATCTTCAGGAGTTCTAAGATGGAAATCTGAGCAGGAGTTTTTCAAAGTTGATTGACTAAGTCATATTGATGTTGAGGTAGGGGCATAGTGATTTTTGAAGAATCACCCTTTAAGAAAACTTTAGCTTGTGCCCTTATTGTTGCGTTGACCTCCCTATATTCCATTTTTTCCTTGACTTTTATAACATTGACCCGCTCATCATCAGTGTAGATATGATTGATTATATGATCATCATTGATATGATTCACACTTTTTCCAAAAGACTCACCTTTTTGATAATTGGGTAAAGGATTGCAAAATTCTTGGTGGTCTTCATTCGATTTTTGGTGTCCTACTTTGATGGTGTCATTTTCTATCAAGTCTTGGATCACATTTTTCAAGGCTTGACAATTATTCGTGCGATGGCCCTTGCACCAAAGATACTCGCAATAGTATGCATCATTCCATGATGGAGGCTTCACATTGGGTTCAAAATTTCATTGAGGCGGTAGGGTGATAACGTTCTTTGCCATCAACTCTTTAAGGGAAGATTCTAGAGATTGACCTAGTGGAGTAAAAGTTCTTCTGCTAGAGAAAAATGAAGATCGTTGCGTATTTGTGTTTGAGGCATTGCCTAAGGCATTGTTGTTGTTATTGTTTCCACGATAACCTTGATTGTTAGCATTCCCTTGATTGGGAGTAAAGTTTTGATTCACGTTATTCCTCGGAGGAGGAGGATTGTTTCCTTGATTTGTGACCGAGTTGACATTGTTATAGTTATTGTTGCGAGGAGCATTTGGAACACTAAGAACAAATGGATTAGTCAATACATGATTTGCATCTACAACACCATCATTCACCACGTTTTTGTTGCGAGTCCAAAACTTAGATTTTTCGTTGTGGCGATTTGAAGAGCTAGGATTGTTCTTATCAAGTTTTATTATCCCTCTTTGGACCAAGGCACTTTCGATAGTGATGGAATTTTCAATCAATTTTTGAAAAGAGGGAGGACAATGAAGATTAAGACGATAGCTCATCTCTTGATCTAAGCTGTTTATAAAAGTGGTTATTTTTTCTTTTTTAGGAACATGACTTGGGTATCTAGCGAACAATCTTCTCCATCTTTGAAGAAATGTAATGAATGGTTCACCAGGTTTCTGTTTAGCCTTGCAAAGATCAATCATTGTTATTTGATGTTGGATGTTGTAGGAATATTGTGATATGAATTCATTAATCAACTCCTCAAATGTCTTGATAGGTGGTGTGATTTTTGATAGCCATTCCATAGATTGGCCTCCAAGACTTCTAGGAAACAAACGCATCAAGTATGTGTCCTCATGAGAAAACTCTAAAGTCATATTTTGAAAGTCCCTAATATGATCGATTAGATTTGATTTCCCATTATAACGATCAAACTTTGGGATTTCACAATGTTTGGGAAATGGGATCATGTTGAGACATCGGTCAAAAGGATAAGGACATATGTCATCAAGAGTGTATGTCTTTGTTGTGGCTCCCCCTTATAGATCTTTAATTTTTCCTTGTAGTGCTTTATTCTATTGAGACAAAGCACTAATATCAGACAAGGGTGTTTCCTCGGGATTACTCTTTATATTTTCAATATCAAAGTCATGAGGCAACTTAGCTCCTTTGTCAGCTAGATATAGAAAATATTTTTCTTTATTGCGCTCCATAATCTTTTCTAAGGCTTTGTGAAATTTGGGATCTTGCTCGGCCTCTCTAAGATGTTCTTCATCTCATTCATCATCACTATCTATATGGGTTTTGCTCATGTCTCTATATTTTTGGAATGGATTTTCTTCTCTTTCACCCATGTCATCGTTAAAAAGAGGATTTTGACTCACACTATAAAGGGGACTACTACTCTCACCTTCTTCTTGAATATCCTCTTTTAGTTTTTTGTATTGAGATCTTGTAAAAATAGGCATATGATTTTGAAATGTTCTTCTAGACTTAGATCACAGTTTGATAAGTGTGAAAATGATGATGTCTTGATCTGATAAGATGAAAATATTATGATATGATCAAGGAAATTCCTAACTCTTGATTGTGGCTTCCAATGATGAAAGATATCAGAATCTTGTTGGGGAAGTTGAATCAAGAAATTAGAAATTTGTTTGAAAGGAGAACTTTTGAGATTTGATCCTTGTTTTTGAAGAATGATGAGTATATCAGATAGCCTAATTAAACTCACTGAAGGATTTGAATGGGATGTGTTGGATATTCAATAGAAGGTTGTGGTAGATAATCAATCTCAAGAGGCTGATTGTGATTGTGTCGTTGAGATAAAGCTCTTCTCTGAAAATAGGCTCATGAATATAAGGGCTCTATAGTGTACTCATCAGTGAATCCCCTAGCAAAATCTTGGTACCTATGGAGAAACTCGCAATAATGGAGCAAAACGTTTCGACTTTTATACAAAAACTTTCTTCGTTGCAAAGTTTTCTTGTAACCTAAA
>VDFB02097746.1:0-10381 GCA_007258455.2 Sequoia sempervirens
GTATCATGTTAAAAATGAATCAATCTATACATATCATAAAAATAACAATAATCTTAAATGAAACCCATACTCTAACCATAATAGAATGCTAAATGATCCCACCCCTAACCATATCCTAATTGAATTGTAAACCTAATTGAAACTTAATTAAATTATAACCTTTACCTAATCTTAAATGTATTCCTATATTATATTATATTTAAATTAATTTATATTTGTATTATAATTATATTAATATTTAATATATAAATTCCTAATTGTAACCTAACTATTTACTACAAACCTAATTGAATCTTTTAAGCCTAATCCTCATTAAAACCCCAAGTAAATTGTAACATTACCTATCCTTAATTGTAATCTTATATTATATTTTATGATATTAAGTATTTATATTATTTAATATATTATATTATATGAATATTTATTAAATATAATATATTAAATAATATAAATATTTAATTATATTTCTTTTATATGAATCATCCTCCTATCTCTAAATTGTAATAATAGCATGTAGTTCCTCCAACCTATCATCACATGTACCTCCTCCCTTTCCCATGTAATAGGTGTACCTTCTAGGTGTTAAATGGTTCCATCTTGGTCTCCTTGTTGATGCATTTCTATCCTTCCACATAAATCTATATAGTATCAAAATATAGGTAATTTAATGATTATTGAATCTCTCTTAATTGCTAAAGAATCCATTATGATTGAGGATGGGTGGATTATTTTCTAGGATCACATCCTAAAAATCCTATAGAGTTCATGTGGTATGTGTTTCTTAATACATATATTCCCATACAAACCTCTTTCCATGTATTATCAACTCTCCTATATAATAGACACCTTACTAGATTTAAATTTCATATGATATATATGTACCCAAGTGTTTCCAATTGAAATTGCTATAATTATACTTTTTTGGCATTCTAGATATTCATAATAGTTTTCATAAATCTACCAACTAGACCCATTATTGACATTGAACCTACATAATTTTAGGTATGTCCAATTTGAAAGAAACTTTACACATAGCACTCTCACTCACACTCTCCTATCTTGTGGATATAATAGAATAAAGTTTTCTTCCAATGATTTAGATATCTAATGATCATGTATAAGTGTCATAGAGTGTGATCATCCACTCTTCATAAAATTGTAGAAACCAAAAGGTTTAATATTATGTGTTCAAATAAGTGATTCAAACATTACAAAAATCTCTACTAAATGGTGACAACAAAGGGCTTTTTAAGGCAACCAAATTTCATTTTAAGGTCCTAAGACAAAATTCAAATGCTTTAGTGTTGAGGGTTTAGATTTTACAATTTAGGGTCTAGGGTTTAGCAAACTTAGGGTGAATTTTGCATGGCCCTTGGCATAATTTAGACTTTCAAGTTAGTGCCAATTGGAATCGATTGTACATGCTTAGATTTACGAATTTTCTAACTAAATTTTCAAACAAACATCAAGATAAACTTTATGAATTTTAACTATTCTTTAACATATTTTTTTCTAATCTAATTATAATTTAACATTGAAACTAAAGTTTAACATATAATTTTTTCCATACAATGCAAATAAAATTTAAAACATTTAAGCAATGCAAATGATTTTTTTTGAGCTCGAAATTACCTAGTTTTCAAAATCAAAATGATTTGTTTGATTTCAATTTAGGGTTTCAATTTCGAAGCAATTAGGGTTTTTAATGCAATTTTTTAAATTCAATTCAAACTAGGGTTTTCAAATTTCAAAAAGCTTGATTAGGGTTTCTAAATGCAATTGTTTTATTTCATTTCGATTTATAGTGTTTTGAAATGCATTTTTTTTTGTTTTATCTGAATTAGGGCTTTCAAATTCAACTTTTTTTGTTTTGCCTTTCAATTAGGGTTTTCAAATTCAATTTTTTTGGTTTGTTTCAATTAGGGTTTTCAAATTATTATTTTTGGTTTAATCAAACAATTTAGGTTTCAAAAGTTAAATTTTGTTTGTAAAACACAATTCAAGGTTGATTTTTTTATTTTTATTTAAAAACCTTCAATTTTCATTGCATTTTTTCATCTATTTTTACAATTATTCATTTCTACTATAATAGTTAAAAAAATGCTTAAAATGTGAAATAAATTAAAAAAAAACATGTTAAATTCACTTAATTTCTTCATAATTTCAATTAAAAATTAAAAAATGCAAACAAATGGGACGTAGGTGGGTACCTATGGTTGTTTGTGGGGGCCGTTGTCCCCTGTACTTGGGGTCCCATCTATTGCACAATGAATTCTATTTATTTTTTAAAAAATAAATAGCAATTTACAAAACAAGATCCGGTTTTGTAGAAATCAGGATCTCGTCTCGTAACAATCAGGATCCTATTCCTTTTCCATTGGTTCAAGATCCTATGGGAAACGGGATCCTGATTTTTAAAAAGTAGGATCCCGTTTCGTGCTAGGCTCAAGATCCCAAACCTGAATGGGATCCCAATTTTTAAAAATCTGGATCCCATTTATTAAAATAGGGATCCCATTTTGTCAAAGCTGATTTCAATTTTTTATCTAAGGAAAAAACTTCCACGTTTTGTGGACTCAACTTTGTGCACTTACCTTGTATCAAAATTGAATTTTCTTTTTTTCAATCAAAGACTTCAATATCTAGTACACTCATATTTTTCAAAAAAAATTTATAATCTTCTATTTTTCCACATGTGAAAATCATAGAGATCGAGTTTCAATGAAAAACCTACATTCACAAGAAATAAAAAAAATGAATATAATAATCAAATTTAATTTAATTAAAATTATACTTTTTTGGAAGCTTATAATAAGGAATACATACTTATAAAAAATTAAATTAAATGAATTCATTTGATCCCCCAAAAGATAATCAAATTTGGTTTTTTATCAGCATTTTGATAGGTGTAAAGGAGAATCCATTATAGGTATGGTTTAAAACTAGTAGGGTTCTATCTAAGGGGGCTTAGTCTAAGGTGGTTTGATCAAACCATCTTCAATTGGAATCCTTTAAATGAAACTTTTTCAAGGCTTAAATCATTATATTTTCTAAAAATATGTGATTTCAGCAAAAATCAAGATCTCCTAGAAAGTGTAAACCACTATTGTGGCAACACCCTGATATATACCTAAAAAAAATATATGATCCAATGCCTACAAGAAATTCTTCTCCCCTTAGGAAGAAACAAGTCCACTAGAAGAAGCCACTTCATGTGCAACTAAAAAGAGGAAGGGGTAATGTGCAGGATCATCATGGAAAAAATAGACCCTTAAGTGGCAAAAAATTCAAAAAAATTAGTGTTAGGCAAATTGACGTAAACATTTGAATAAGTTATCTATATTATTTCAAAAATATGTAAGAATAGAATCTGTAGAAAATTTAATTTAGTTTCTAAACTACTAGGTTTATTTTAAAATAAATAAAATCTATTTGGTGAAAATTGGAAATTTCAATGTAGTAGTACTTAAATTTTAGGGAAAAAATAAGAAGTAGGTGTTTATCTAACCACACTAACCATAATAAAATGATAATATTTTTTTATAATATTTTATATATAAGTAGAGGACTCATGTTTGGATGCGATGCATATTTTTTTGTAATTTTTTTCTACTTAATAATTAATTATGAAATTTTTATTACAACTTTTAAAAAATATAAAAACTCGTATGTCTGACCATCTTAACTTGGTCAAAACTTCATGAAATTTTCTTTTTCTTTTTTTAATCCTATAGTATGTGAAGCATAGAATGTGACACATCTTTTGGATTCAAAAAATGTGATACCATTTGAAAGTTATATATTTTTTCAATTAGCCTATTGTTTAGGACTTTAGTCATAATTCTAATAGAAAATGAATAATAATTATTTATTATTTTCAAATTAAAGCATAGTTTATGTTGGTGGAAAGCTGAGAATCTTCTCTAAAAACCCTTTTTGTTTCATCAATTTTGGGTAAAAACAAGGTCATTAGCCACATACCCAACAAATACCCATAATATTGCCACTTTTTGGCCCATCATGATCCTACACATACCCAAGGAAGTCTCCAAGAATAATCCACTACATAATCATGATAAAAAACAACCAAGAAATGTGACAAATCAAGTGAAGGATCATCAATGTCAATCTCCAAAGACAATCTAGATGTCATGCCCATAGTTTTTCCTAGAAAAATTGCAACAAATTTTTTTTTTTCTTTTAATATTAAAATGATAAGGCAATAGTAGGCTTACTATTCAACCATCATAATACAATTCTTTTCCTAAACCAAGATAATAACAATTTTATTTACTCATTAATTATAATAGTAATTTTATTATTATTCCATCAATTACCAATGTCATTCATTTATAAAGTAATATTACAAAAATAATTTGTACCATTAAAATTATATCCCAATACTCACTACCCTTTTGTATTTATAATTTACCAATTTTACCACTAATATTATATTTAATTATTATTATTAAAATTATCTTATACTATTATTATACTCAAAAAATCCAAATATTCCTTAATACCAATTGGGTATTAATTTCACCTGAAATTTTATGCTTATTATTATTACATACCAATATTTTATTATTATATTAATTTTTTTTTTATACATTGCATAATTTATTTTTTAATATTTACATTCCCACTTTACAATATTATTATTATTATCATCAATCACAATTTAACATAAGTGGCATTACTAATATAACTCTCTAAAGGTGACCACCATATTGTCCTTTAATTTACCAATTCAATAATCTATAATATTATTAATTATCTCATATAAACATTATAACTAAATCCATAAGTTTATAATTTGAAGGGGAGTCTAAACCATTTAATCTTTAACCACAATTTTATGTATTTATTTATTTATTTCGAATCTCAATTTATCTTAGTAAAATTACTTCCATCTAAATTAAAATGATAACTTGAAATAACTAACCGGTGAATAATAGTATTACCATTTACTATTAATGTAAAATTTATATTATTAATTACTATTTTAAGAGTCTTAACATTATTGCAATACTCATATCAAAATCTCACAGTAATTTCAATCTAAATTTGGCTAGTAACTTCAATTAACCTAGAATGGAGTTAGCTTGGTAATTACTACAATGATATTTGTGATAATTTTTGTTTCACGGGGATAAATTATATGGTAAAAATTATATATATCTTAACAGTTTATACAACTTAACTTTAATAAAATTCTAAAATAATATATTCCTCTTCATTTCATTTAGTATCTAATGTTATTAATATGTTCTATTTGATACAATTATATTTAAATAATAAACCATCACTTATATTTATTTTATGATTCCCCTTACGCAAGTCCATTAATTAAATTATGAATGATATTTATAGAACCTCTAAAATGTTGGCATAAAAATTGTCTTTTATCCACATTAAATTACATTAAATAAAAGCTCACTTATTATGGAAGTTAAAATTGAAAACACCATTTTATGCTAATTAACCTTTTAACAAAAATATTGACAATGCAGAGTTGATAGCTCCCCAACTGCTCCAACTACCCAACATAATTTCACTTCTAATTTTCCGTTACTTTGAGTACCATTAACTGACAATATTTACTAATAATTTTACTATAATAATATTTCTCCCATCTATTTACTTTTCAATTTTACTCTGAATATACCATGATTATGATTATTTATCTCAAATAAAATCATTATATATGCAATAAATTTAAATCCAAGCATACGTGCATTTGGTTGACTCTTTTAACATTTTCTTTCACCCGCCAACTTTGCAAGAAGAGTATACTATTGTTTATTGCTCCCCCATTTTGCATTTATGTTTTTACCATACGGGCCATGGTGCCGACAATTACTGACATGTTCATTGAATTTTCTTTAATCTTTAATATGACCTGTTGTTGCTGCGCCTTACTCTTGACAGCCCTCACCCATGCTCAGCTATAAAAATTTGTAACACCCCTCCATTTTGTGCTTTGTTAATCAGACAATGTTTTCTCTATGAGGCCTTGTGTCTTGATTATGTTAATGATGTAAACTTCATCAGTTAGTGATACTGTATTGGTGAAGGGGACGGGAGCACATCACTCGCATGCGAGCCCCCTGTGATTCCATGAATTCCTCTTCACGGCATGTTTTATTATTATGTTATATGCATGTTCAACATTCGTATGGTTGCAGGATGCAGGTACAAGACATTGACTCCACCTGGTTCCACAGGTTTGAGCGTGTCCCTTGTCTAATGGAAATCGATTGGGAGATAGTAGCTAGGTTTTCCTATGTCAAGCCACCACCCTAGTCACCGTGTGTCGTCGGGTTGTAGTCAGGTTTGGTTGTTTCATGTTGCCCTGACCACCTTGGTCTTTAATTAAATTTGAGTTAAGATGGCTTATGTTGCTTAGCTGCTGATTAAATGCTCTTGGTTGTGATGCTAGGAAATTATTTACTGTATTAATTAATTTAATTAAATTAACAAAATAATCTAATATTGGATTAGATTTATTTTATTGATTATTTGAATTAATTGTGTGAATTAATTAAATTATCCCTTTTTTAAATTAAAAGTGTAAAAGATTTAATTCTTTTGTTGAAAATAAAATGCTAAAATATATTGAATTCAAATTTGAAATTGGAAAATTGTTTTAAGTTATAAAAAAATTCAAATGTTTTCATATGCAAAGACTTTGGGATAGAAAAGATATTTTCTGAAATAGTTGACTATTTTGGGGAAAGATATTTGTGAAGAGTTGAATATGAATTTGAAATTGAATTTAGTTTGAATTTGAAAGTGAGTTTGCATTTGTATTTGAATTTAATTAGAATTGGAATTTGAATTAGAAGTTGAATTTGAATTTGAATTTGGGAAGTCTGGAAAAAAGGATATATTTTTATTTAGGGTTTTCTTTCAATCTCTCTATGGATTCTGGGTTTGAATTTTGGGTGGAGAGGCTTGGAGGAGGCTAAGGTTGTGGAGTTGAAAGAGTGATTGAAAATCTCCATTGTTAAAGCTTGAAAATTTTGGAGGAAACACAAGGTTCCATCATTTCTCCCTTCATCTTCTTGCTCATTTTGAATGATTGAAAATATAGTGTTAGATTAAATGGAAATTCATGGAAAAGCTCTTAAATTTGGTAAATGGTAGATAGATTTGGAATTGAAACCAAACAAGAAATTTATACCAAGTTATGGAAAGAAAATCCAAGAAAACTCAATGTTAAAACTAGATTTTGAAAACCCATTTTGTTATTTTGAAATAAGTTCTATTTTCTTGAATTGGGTTTGGATTATTTTTACAATTTGAATATGAAATCAAAAGTTGGGTATATATATTTGTGAATACAACCATATATATCAATATATGGAGATACCCACAAATATATATACAAATATATTTGTTATTTTAGAAAATTTTAAATTTTGGGTAAAACCCAGAAAAAACTTCATAAAATTTTGTTGATCTTCATTTTTTGTTTATGGAAGAAACACAGAAATAAATTATTATAAAATTTGTTTTTTTGGTGAGGTGGGAGGTCAAACCCCACCCCATAGCCGCTGCCGCCGCCACCACCGCCCAGCGGGAGGCGTCCATTGTGTGAGCACACAGCCATCGCCGCCCGTAGGGGGCGAGCTGTGTGTGAACACACAGCCACCACCGCCCACAGGGAGGCGGCGCTGTGTGCTTTGCACACAGCCACCGCCGCCCGACGGGAGACAGGGGCTGCGTGCCCTGGGCTTCGGCCCTGTTTCCTATGTGTCTTTTTTTTATATATATAAATAATTTTGAAATTACTTTTAATTACAATTTAAATTCTATGAATATTATTTTATATTATATTTTATATAATATTTATAATATTTAATATTATATATTATTAAAATATAATATATTTAATATATTAAATTAAATGAAATTTTGTATAAGTTAAAATATATTTTATTTTATATGTTCAATCATAAGGATTTATAAAGATGATGAATTTGTAAAGATGATTAATGGAAATATATATATTTTTTGGTATATTTTAATTAATGGGGGTTTTAATTATTTGTTAAAATAATAGTTATTTAAATCAAGTATCTCTGTATATGAAGGTATATGCATATTTTGAATATTTATTTGAAAATAACCATGATAATTTACTTTTATATTTAATTGTTTGGGTATCATTTTGGTATTTTATTTTAATAGATGCGCTAAGGGGTACCATAATTCAAAGGTATTAAGATGATTATCGTAGTTTAGAAAATCTAATGTTTTATTTGAAATATTGATTTTAGTTGATTGAGTATCCTATGTTGCAAAATGGATTAAGTGATTTTAATTTAAATATTATTTACTAAAATATCTTGAGTTTGATTATGTTAGTGAAACTTAGAGTTAACAAATGATTTAATGAATCTTATGAGAGTGAGTTGTTGACTTATGGCTATAAGAGTAATTTATTTAATCCAGATGTCTTACAAATCAAGTAGATTTAATTACAATATATGATTGAGAACGTAGAGTGATTGATTGGTTTAATTCCAGTTCGATGATGTTATTTATTAATATGTCTTGATTTAGAATATGACTATGAAATTTAGAGGAATTGTATGGTTGATATATATATATGTCAATGTCGTGAAAGGAAATGAGTTTATATTGGATAAATGCAAGTCATGAACTATGTGCTTGACTGGATTTAGGAAATCAAAACATTAGCTTACCTATTTGTCTGAAGTGTTTTCAGTGTTTAATTGTTCGCCTTTGATGTTGTGGAGTGAGAGTGAATGTTTTGAGAGTCTTCCTGATATGGGTTCATTTATTGGTATGGGTGGTTATACGTGAGTCAACTTTGTTATGTGCTTGGTTTCTGTATTATGAGAAAAGATTGTTTGGCAAATTTTTTTCCTTCTAGGCATTTAAAGAATGTGTGATTATATGATTGTTGACTTTAAGTCATTTGTTGATGATCATGTAAGTCTTCGAGCAGTGTTTTCTGAAGATGATGTTATGTTTCTTATGTTTTGTTTTGTCTATCTTGGATTGTGTGTGAGTTAAGCTTAAGTGGTTACCTGGTTCTTTGAACGGGTTTTGTGACCTTTTGATTCATGGTTGAGTCAAGTTATCAGTTGTTATGTGGGTCTCATTATGTTAGTCAACCTTGTGTTAGCCTGTGGTAGTGCACGCGTTAGTTTCAATTTTGGGCATCCATAGTGATGTGTGACCTGTTGAGGTGTTTGATTATTTGTGATAAGTGTTAGTGCATTGTCTACCCATGGCCTGTGGTTGAGTTATGTGTTGTCGATAGGGGAGTGGCTTTCAAACGAGCACCAGGCCGAAAGTGGTTCCAGGATAACTCGTGTGAGAGTCAGTTAATTAAGTGAAAATTAAAATAACTTATATTAGGGAGAGAGTAGCTTTGAAAATTAATAAGATAATTTATCCTCGCTCATTGGCTCAAGGGCTTGTACGAGACTTGATATGAGTCAGGAAGGCCTGGAATGGCAAGATCATTATCTCGTCTTTACGAGAGATAATCGATTCCGCTCTGGCGTGCATGTGGGGCCAGGAGTCGGTTGAGGTTTCCAGGATATCCCTAGAGGGGGGATGGGACCTAGGAAGACTTGCTAGGAGATCCCATGCAACCTTTGCGATGACACTCCTCCTATGACAGCAATCGGTATGGTGTTGTACCATTGGTTTATTTTGTACAGTGATGGTACTCGATTTTGTACTCTGGAAGCATTGTAACCATTCTGTTAAGTGATGTGGGTTTTGTCCTTGATTCAGTTTAGTTTATTTGTTAGCTTGTGTCTAGTGGTAGATGGTCTTGTCTAGGAAATCCTTGTTACTATCTCCTAGCACGGAGGGAGTGGGGCCTTTGGGTTCCACGTGGTTGAGAGGCGTGCATTCTTTTCCGTTGGTTCTTCTTCTTGATGATGTGGTCGTGATTTCCAGTTGGAGAGCTCGTTGGATGCTGTTGCTTTTCTGGCTTCGTTCTTTTCAGTTGAGCTTTATCTTCTACCCCTCATTTGTCATCGAGGTGGAATTTGTAATTTGTAATCTTGATTATTGGATTTACCTCATTCGGGGAATGAGTGATGTAATATTATTGTTTAAATGTTAATTGGAATCTTGAGGTATTTATTATCCTTGTAATTTATCTTGCATGGGATGTATGTAATCTTAATTTTGTAAGTGATTAATGTTTCAGTTTTATTAATTATTATTGTTGTTGGGTTTTAAAGTAATCTTTGTCTCGTGGCCTTAGAGGTTGTTGGCAATGTGAATTCATCTTATATGTTATTTGTACGTAAACAAAAAAAAATTGGTGCGTTTAAGTAGTGAATTGCAACTTCCTATAGGGTTGTGTGGCGGGGCATTACATAGT
>VDFB02097747.1:0-11538 GCA_007258455.2 Sequoia sempervirens
ACATACATACATACATACATACATACATACATACATATATATATATATGTAGACACACACACAGACACACAGACACACACACATACACACACACATACACACACACACACACACACAAACAAAGGATCAAACCGTTGCATACATAAACTAATATATTTACTATTTCATTGTAACTACCAACATAATAGGAAGGATACTATTGAATGGTTTCCTTAAATTATGATCATGTGCTTCAAAGCTATTACCATAGTTTTGTGCACTATTTGGGTGCTTTTCAATGTATCAATTTTCAATAGACACGTTGTACTGGAAAATTTCAAACAATTTTTTCAACTTTTCTATGAACATGTTGGACATACCACATTATAAAATGCTTTGCTATTAACATCTAAATGCTATACCATTGAATACTATAGTTCAATTCTATTGGGTTGTTTTTGAGTTTTTTTGGGTCTAATCAACATAACTCCAAAGATGTGCAGATATGACAACTAATTGTTTGAAATGGTTCTATGTAATTTTTTTGGTATTTTTCAATGTATTCAGTTATGATAAACATATTGTAGTGGAAGAGTATAGACAATTTTACAACTTTTCTATGAATATGTTCCACATACTGCATTGTTAAATTCTTTCTTACTAACAACATCTGATTGCAATGTTGTACAATGCTATGAAGTCAAAGTTGGTTGTTTCTTTGTAGCATGCAAAGACAAGTTCAATCAAGGAAAATGTACTTGATCACATCAACTGGATAAAAGGAGTAAGGGAAACAAAGGCTGCAAAGGGGTGTTTTTATGTGTTGAAAAAGATCAATGCTTATCTAATTCCACATCTATATGCTTTACCAGGGTCAGCCATGTGTGTATACACCTAAAAGCTAAGAAAATTGGAAACATAAATAGGAAAGGGTATGTGGTGTAAGTTTCTATATTTTAGAATCATAAAATTAAAGAAATTGAAAGGAAATGTTCAGGTTGAATACAAAAGAGGAAGGAAACAATAATAAAAAAATTGCAACAGGTATAAGAAAAAGGAAATATAAACTTACGAAATTAGGATCTGAAGGTTGGTGGTTCCCACCCTAAGAGTTGGACTCCGCAGCGGAACCTATGGAGGATGTCAACAAATCAATCTTGGGGGCCTCTAGAGAGCCATACACAAAGCCCGATTCCGTAGACATAGTTCTGGGAACTTTTATAGGGAGGAAATGTTGCAATTAGAGTTGACTGATTGAGAGCTCTATTTCACAATAAAAATAAAAGATGAATGTATTGCAATATCCAATGGAAACTGGTAGACAACTTACAAATATCGATAATTTGCCAACCATTTTACTAATTTGATTAAATCAAAATGGGTATAACCATTCCACTTTTAATACTGTCCAAACAACATGATATACAACAACAAGAATAAAAATGCACTTTTAATGCTATCCAAATAGCAGGAGATACAACAACAATAATACAAATGATAAATGCAAATGTATATATCCCTATATGTATCTAGTTATCTTTGAGGTTGCTTATATATGTATGCATGCAGTTTTTACTATATTTCTACATATAGCTATATGCAGATATTTGTATATGTTGCTAGCTCATCCCTTCATCCTTTCTTATCGAAATAATAGGATATACAACAGTAAGAATAAAATTGATTAAGTACATATATGCATTGAATTTCCCCTTTGTCTGCACATTTAGAAAATAGACATATAACCACATATATATATCCATATGTACACATGTATATATCTATTTATATGTACACTGCTATATCTAAATAGATGTGTACACTATATTTATTCCTGACTATGTAGTCATTGACATCCCAAGCAAGGACCTCCATAAAAGTAGGAATAATGTCAAAGGTGCACATTGGCAAGAAGAAACAATAAGCAGAGGGAAAAATTTCTGCAAGCGAGCAACATGTTTTAAACATTAGAACTTATTAAAGTATATATGCAACAATGGGGTCTTTGCCACCTTCAAACACAAAAGAAGAATGGTAAATGGTTGCTTACGGTGCTGGACAATGGCAATCAAGATGGTGGGAGCAAGTAAATGCAATATTCAATGTTTATAGCCTCAAAAAATTACATTGTTGTTGGCTTGAACTATAGTTTTGTACACTATTTTTGGTGATTTTCAATGTATTTAGT
The DNA here is from genome assembly GCA_007258455.2 of Sequoia sempervirens. Lineage (NCBI taxonomy): Eukaryota > Viridiplantae > Streptophyta > Pinopsida > Cupressales > Cupressaceae > Sequoia > Sequoia sempervirens. The sequence continues at coordinate 2,168 of VDFB02097747.1, forward strand.
TTCAATAGGCACACTGCACTACCAAAGTGCAAACAATTTTACAACTTTGTTATAAACATGTTACACATACTGCACCATCAAATGCTCTATTATTAACATCTCAATACTATATCATTGAATGCTATGGCTCTATTGTAGCGATTTTCTCCTAAGCTAAATAATACTTACATATCCTATTTTTAACTCTTTTTAAATGAAAGTCTACATAAATATAAATAAAGATAGCATACACATCTATTTAGATATACATGTGTATATATAAGTTGCTCTTGCATTGTCAAATGAGCCATAGTGGTCTTGCTTTGTATATATGGATACATATTTCTGCCTATATGTATATTTTTAAATATGAAATGGGGAATTCAATATATATATATATGTCTATGTTTCAGGGAATTCAATACAATTTCTCTTTTTGTCAACAATATTTAATAGCAACTAAGTGTTATTCTAACAACTCTTATACAATTTCTCTATTTGTCTTTAATATTTATTACCAAAGAACATAGCTCGAATCTTGTATCAATATGTTTCATGATATTCCATTTTTTCTCATATGCTTGAAGCTCCCTGCAACGAATTACCTGATGTTGTTTATGAAAGCAGTGGAGCTTGCTAATTATGTGGGTTGGTGGTGGTGGAGTTGGTTGCCTCGATACACTGAATCAGAATGGTTCGACAAAGCAATTTGATGACCATTTTTACTAAAATATGGAGAATAGAAGAGGGAAGCTACGATAATGAATAGTTTCCTTTGTGAAACTAGAAAAAAGAATATCATAAAATATATTGATACAACACAAGCAATCTATTTAATCATTGGCTTGTAAATTATAACCCTCTACATATATATATATATATATATATATACATATATATATATATATATACATATATATATATATACATATATATATATATATACATATATATCTAATTACTCCTATCTTAATTTGTAGTTGCTTCTATGGTAATGGGTATAATGCCAAAGATGCACAGAAATAACTACAAACAATAAACGAAGGGCAAAAAGATTACTAACCCTAACCATAATTTTTGACGAAAGAAAGTAGATTTAACTGCAATTTCTCCTATGGTAATGGGTATACAAGACAAGAAATCTATGTAACAGTTGGCTTGTCAATTCAAAATTCGAGCTGCTGGCTAACTACAAACAATTTTACAGCTTTCATGTGAACATATTCCACATGTTGCATTGTTAAATGCTTTCTTATTAACAAGATCTAAAACACTTAAGAATCACATGTAAATGACAGAGGATCGAAAACCCACATTAAACATATTGATACAAGACAAGCAGTCTATACTAACCCTATTTATATATATATGCAATTAATCCTATGTTAATCTGCAATTACTCCTATGTTAATGGGTATAAAACCAAAGATGCACAAAGATAACTACAAACAATAAACGAAGGGTGAAAAAATTATTAACCCTAACCATATTTTTTTACGAAAGAAAGAAGATTTAACTGCAATTTCTCCATCCATACAGAGCCATAGTCTCTTTGAAGTGTCCAAAATGGGTATAACGCCAAAGATACAAACATACATGAACAATAAACTAATCATTTATGCAAAATACCCATGTAAAACAACCTATAGATTCTAGAGCACAAGAGTATTAAAACCCTCCAATTTGCTATAAAATAGAGCCTTTGCTATCAAACCAATACCACAATGTAAAAACCTTCAATCTACTATAAAACAAAGCCTTTGCTCTCAAACCAACACCATAAATGACTCTTTTGATAATGCAACTTAATCAATATATCTTCTCGCACATTTCGGAATATACTTTTCCACACTGCAACATTGAATATTGCATTTACTTCCTCCCGCACCATCGTACAACAACACCAAGATGCATTAACCCCTGTACGAGCAAACATTTAGCATTCTGCTTTCGCATATCGAGGCAACCAACTCCACCACTGCCAACCCACACAATTTCCAAAATCCACATCGTCATAAGAAAACCCAAGAAACTCCCTGCCGGCCGGCACATACCTAGCGCCAAGAAACTCTATTCATGATTGCGCTGACAAAAATCCCAACAAAAATTTCAAACAAATAGCCTATCGACTAATAAGTGAATATGCATATTTGTATATATGAAAAGATCTATACAAATATAAATATATGCATGCACAAACAAATAGACATGTAATATATATAATTAATTTCATAATTTTATGGAGAAATAGTATATCAACATAGACAAGGATGTATACACCTAGTAAGAAGGTGTATGCACGTAAATATATAAAAACCATGAAAATGAGAGAAAAATCAAACTATAGAAGAAGGAAAATAAACGGAAGAAAGAAGAAATAAAATATATGTATGCATATAAATTTGTTCTGTTGAAAGTTGGATTTTGTTTAAACACATCGTTTTCCCATGTACTTGACCCGTAAAACCATAATTTTTAAAAGCGGAGATCCATTCTACTTGATTGTTAATAAAAATGACTAAAAATCTCCCAAAAACTACAATTTATATTTCTAATCACTTTCCATGATCATCACCGAAAATATAAAATCAAAAGATCAAAAAATATAAGAGAACGCTACCGGATTATAATATATAATACTATATAGTATTAAAATTATTTATTATAATTCCAATATTAGAAGTCTACAACACATTTATTTCCAGTCTTGATTATCTTCTTTTCCTTTGCTCTCGGCTGGAAAGAGTACTCTGTTTATGGGTGTGGGGCTTCAACTGGAGGGACATATTTCGTGCCCTCAAGTTTGAGTTTGAGGCTCCTCGACAACCACTGACGAATATCATGATTGCTAGTTTGTTTGACAAACAGCTTAGCAGAAGGAAGCAAATGCAATGGTGCTCTCTCTTCGGCTACTTCAAAACAGAATAGGTACTTCATGCGCTCACGGAGAGGACGGTTTCTCTGCTTGTATATAACCCCCATCACCTCCAAATAGCGGATGTAAGAGCAGCAAATGGGATCATTATCATTGACATATATGTTGGGGATCCAACCGCTAACCCCGATGAAATCATTATACAAGCCACGCAATTTCTTATCATCTATCATCATATAATCCAACACATTGGGCGCAAAAAAACCATGGGAACGCCAAAAATCACGCACAGCTGCTAAACCTTTTCCGACCATCTCAAAGAATTTCACCTCGGGAAGTCTTGGGGAAAGAAAGGGAGGATTGAAGAGATGTGCTTCAATTTTAGCTGTGTCTTCTTTTTTCATTTTTCTTGCAACGGCCATTGCAATGGCAGCTCCCAATGAATGGCCTGCAATCCAGATGTTGTGAGATCCGGGGCTATCAATAATCCTTTGCAAGTATTGTAAGCCGATATCCACTCTAGGAGTGGAACCAAGGCATGCATACAGGCCTGGAATTTCATAGTCTATTTGACCTTTTTTTTGTATTTTGGACTGTATATTAACAAAAAACTAGCACTTGCACCAGAAGGGTTGCAAGGTTGCATAGAACTATAAGAAAACCGTGGCAAGTGACTTATCTCAAGACTCTGTTCAAATTGTGTCGTTTGTCAACAATGTCGATGAGGAAAAATGGGCAGAGTTTGCAGGAAAAATTGAAACGACCCTTTCACAACAGAATTTTGTTTTAAATTAAAAAAACCAAAACCAATCTCCCTACAACCATTGCTTCAGTGTATAAACGAAAATTATGCGATAAAGTTTTTAGTGAAGGGAAGCATATAGAACATTATAATTGATTTAAAATATTTCCAAGTCTTTGAAAATGAGAAAATAAATAACCCTAATCTAAAAAACTGAAAAAAAAATAGAAGTGAATTTGTGCAACATTAACATCAAGTTTATCCAAATTGTGCTTTACTACTCTACATTACAAGCTGCAACATTTATTCAAATCGTGCTTTACTAGCCTGCATTATAAGCTGCAACATTTAATTAAAACCCGCATAAACAAGCTGTTAATATATATGTAAAACAAGTTTCTAATAAAAAACTGTTTGATACATAGCTTAAACATAATTTTTTAGTAAAACAATCGTATTTTTATTGCATATAAATATGTGTATTAAGATTACTTTCCTAGTCAATAGATCAAGTTCTCTTGACAAATGCCATAAATTAGAATTGATTTTGGAATAAGATGAAATATAAATTAAATGAGAAGATAGAATTCAAAATAAGTACAAATACAAGACTTGTGATAAAATAGGAGACAAAATCTGAACCCCTATTAATTAATCAAATGTGAATCCCATCTTAGGGGGAGTAGAAATATGATTTTTTTTATACAAAAGCATTTCCGTATAGATACTACCAGAGCTCTTTCGAAGGATAAGGACTCGAAGCAAAAAAATATTTTGTCTACAAATTAAGAAGCTGGAATTGAAACTTTTTGAAGTTTGACTAGGTATTCCAGGGTAGCTTATGGTGGTATCAAAATATCGCCATCCAAATCTGCACTTGTCTTCCCAAATCCAAGTTCAAGGGGGACTACAACTCTTCTTTTTCCACCAGTTTTCATTGTTTTTATAACATACTCAAGCCCCTCACATATACCTTTAGTATACAGCCTGATACCAAACAGAAAGATCAGAGAGCTCTTGTGTCTAAGAATGTGTCCACAAACACATATCTAGTGCTTTTAATTTTCCCTTGCAAACTGATCACAACCAAATCTTCAATTATGGGAAAAGGACATCCACCTATACGGGGATCGACATATTTGATCCCATTAGGAATTACCACTTCTTGGGTGCTCTCCACATCTCTGAAAGTTGATAAAATAGTTATCAGTGGTGCATTAAATTCAAACCCTTGTAACGTAGCCACACTAGTTTTGGAAGCTCTAGTTTACATTTTCAGCTAAAGGGAATTGTTTTAAGCCAACCTAATGGAGGAATTTCATGCCTAGATACGTGTTCCGTTAACCATCACATCCTCTAATGATCCCTCTTGAATAGGAATAGTGACATTGAGAAATTTCTACCAGTTAAAACATAACATTGAACAAAAACCAATGAACTGGACATGAAGGTGATTGCAAAATTTGGGGACCAATGTGTCAATTCTTGTCACCAATGCATATTACTTAAAGAAATCCACATGGGGGAAGTGGGGGATGTGGAGGAAATGGTGAATTTCTATACCAACAACTTAGGTCCATACAAATTTCATATTAAGAATGCAGTTTTAGTCTTATCCTACTAATTTAGACATGAAAATTTGAATATAAATAACTGATATTGGTCTCAGTGAAAATACTTTTCGTTTGTCTCCAAATCTTAGTGCACATTTTCTCTATTTCTATGCAGAGCCACAAGAGAGTGATGAATGTGGTTGTAGTTGGAGTACCTAAAACTATATAGCTAATGACATTCTATTAATGGATAAAACATTTGGATTAGATGCAATCATGCAGCTATTGAAGAAGAACAGGGAGGCAAATTCAAGTAATATTCTGTAAAACAATTTTGCTGTGAAATTCGTTACAAAAGTTTACTACTGTTAAATCAAACGCCTTGGAACAGGGCATAATTTGCATAGACCAAGTAGAAACAAACTGATTATACTCGAGCATAATCTTATCGATTCAACTGCTTTCAGGAATGATTAGGCGGAAATGAATTGGGTGTAATTTAATTCAAAATGTATTCTGCAAAATTCATTGGACAAAATTTCACTGCCCTTTCTGTTGATCTGTATTTTGAATTTTTTACTTTTAGACTTTTAGTTGCCGAGGCTCAATCCACAAATGTGAACGCATGCTTATTAGCTACCAAGGAAACTACTGGGCTATTGGAGGAGCTATTCAACAGGGGATGCCTGCTAGTTGGATGTGCTCATGACGGTTGGAAAGCGATATGGGCGGCCTAGGGATTGGACCTAATTGCAATATGAATCTTCGCATGCCTGTGAAGGGTGAAATCCTAATATTCTCACCTCAAGAGGGTTATATGGGCCAGATTCTCCTCTGGGTAATATATTATAGGTCTTCTGGTTATCTAAGAATAGACCCTAGAAGTCTTGTGTTCATAGCATAAAAAAGTGGGGCTAGTAGCATTCTAAAATTTACACTGTGTTGCCTGCCCCTCAATTTGGAAAACAAATTAAGATGAAATTCAAAGATAAGAAATGGAGGTAATATTTTATTGCTCTCAAGGCGGGTTTTAATTTGCTCAGAGATGACACAACTTTATTTGAAGAAAAATATTGTGTTCAATTGTAATGCCCCACCATGCAACCTAGAGGAAGTTGCAATTCACTACTTAAACGTACCAATTTTTTTTTTTTTTTTTAAGTACAAATAACATGTAAGATGAATACATATTGCCAACAACCTCTAAGGCCACGAGACAAAGATTACTTAAAAACCCAAACAACAATTAACATCAACTGTAACCAAAACATTAATCACTTACAAATTTAAGATTACATACATCCCAAACAAGATAAATTACAACAAGGATAATAAATACCAAATGGTGCCAATTAACAACATTTAAACAATAAGATTACAACACTCATTCCCCGAATGAGGTAAGTCCAATAAACCTGATTACAATTTACAAGTTCCACCTCGATAACAAATGAGGGGTAATAAAATAAAGATCAACTAAAAAGAATGAAGCCAGAAAAGCAACAGCATCCAACGAGCTCTCCAACTGGAAATCACGACCACACGATCAAGAAGAAGAGCCAACAGAAAAGAATGCATGCCACCCGACCACGTGGAACCCAAAGGCCCCACTCCCTCCATGCTAGGAGATAGTAACAAGGATTTCCTAGACAAGACCATCTACCACTAGACACAGGCTAACACAAAAAATTGAACTGCAAACAAGAACATATTCCACATCACTTAACATCATGGTTACAATGCTTCTAGAGTACAAAATCGAGTACAATCACTGTACAAAATAAACCAACGGTGCAACACCATACCGACTGCTGTCATAGGAGGAGTGTCATCGCAAAGGTTGCATGGGATCTCCTGGCAAGTCTTCCTAGGTCCCGGCCCCCCTCTAGGGATATCCTGGAAACCTCAACCGACTCCCGGCCCCACATACACACCAGAGCATAATCAATTATCTCTCATAAAGACAAGATAACGATCTTGCCATTCCAGGCCTTCCCGACTCATCTCAAGTCTCGTACAAGCCCTTGAGCCAATGAGTGAGGCTAATTTATCTATTTAATATTCAAAGCTACTCTCTCCCTAGTAAGTTTTTTTTTAATTTTCACTTAATTAACTGACTCTCACACGAGTTATCCTGGAACCACTTTGGGCCCGGCGCTCGTTTGAAAGCCACTCCCCTATCGACAGCACACAACTCAACCACATGCCAAGGGTAGACAATGCACTAACATTTATCACAAATAATCAATACACCTCAATAGGTAACACATCACTACAGATGTCCAAAACTGAAACCAAAGCATGCACTACCCAAGGCTAACACAAGGTTGACTAACATAATGATAACCCACATAACGAACATATACACAACTCGACCTTTAATCACGAGGTCACACAACCCGTACAAAGAACCAGGTTTCCACTAAAGCTTAACTCAACACAATCCAAGATAGAGAAAGCAAATCACAAGACATAACATCAACTCAAGAAAACACAACTGGAAGACTTACATGATCAACACGAACTCACAATGAAACAAAGAGTCCCTAGCCTCAAGGAATAAAATCCAGTTCAACCCAAGCATGCTCACGAATATAACAATAATTGCCCAAATCATACCAACAAGAAATCACTTAACTCAACAATCATAGACACACACGTTCTTTAAATAACTCGAGATCAATTTCGGCAAACAATCTTTTCTCATCAAACAGAAACCAAAGTACATATGTACATCATAAATTTAATCTATTAATGATACATAGAAGTTCTAAACAGTATAACTGCCATGACCCTTATCTATTCCTTGTAATCTAAAAACAAACACCATTCCCTATTCACCATAGAAGGCAATAGAATAAAAGATCTTTTGAATATCAATCTACCCATTCTAAACCATCGTAAAAGTTAACCCCTTTTTCCTTACATAAATTTAGTATAATCAAATTTTGCTCTAATGTCAATCCGTAAATCTTATCTATGAACATAATCCTGACATTCAACAAATCATTTACAAGAACCTCAAGATTTCATCAAATCAAAAGAAGTCATAAACACATTACCCATATTTATTTCGATTACAACTCTACCCCTTAACAAATATTTAATCATTGCACTAACCCTAACTTTTTAAAGTACAAAAACACTACTTCAAAAAAAATCAAAGCTTGCATACACCTTCCAACTCAAACACAATTAAGTTAATTAATTTTCACGTGTTTTATAATACTAACATATTATTATTTATTCAACTTGATAAGAATAAATATTGTTCAAGGAATTTCAATTCCTAATAGTTACATTTGTATAAACGCTTTAACTTTCAAATGAAATACAAATTACACCTAAATTGACCAATTTAAAAACAACGATATTAATTAACACAACGCAGAATGAACTCCTCGAAAGCATTTCAGATAATTCAATAACCTATCGTTAGGATATTCTAAATCCAAACAAGCAAGGGCATAGCGCCAGTAATTAATTTGAATAATTAATAGTAATTACCCATAATCAAAGTCCATCAAATTTCATTAATGTTTCATTTTCTCAATTTAATTATGATGATCAAGCAAACTTTAAATAATCAATTTAAACTCTAAAATCCATTGCACTCGTTAAAAGAAACATACAATCTCCATACTAGAATTCCTTATATTTTAAAAACAAAATACTTAAATCTTTTCATTAATTTTCCAACAATATTTTATTTAATTTCTAATTATTTGACAATATACATAATGTATATACATATACATATAATATTTAATATATGTATATATATAATATTATATATATATAAATTAAATAATAAAAAAAATCAAATAACATTAAAAAGCAAATTAAATTCAATATATAGATATTATACATATTATAATAGTTATATATTATAATATATATAATATATATATTAAATTAACATACTATATAAAAAATAAAAATAAACTAAAAAAAAGAACAAAACGAAATTAGGGCACGCCGGACGCGCGCCGACCTCCACAGAGGAGGGACGCGGCCCTGGCCGCGCCTGGCCTCCCCTGTAGGAGGCGGCGCTGCCAGTGGTAGCGCCTCCCCCACAGACTGTTGGGGGCGCTGCCCTTGGCAGCGGCTCCCACAGGGTCGGCCGGGGGGGTAGCATGGCTACCGCCGCCCCCTTAACAAATAAAATTTTTATATTTTAATTTTTTCTTCAAAAACAAACACGCGAAAAATGCGTAAGAAC
>VDFB02097748.1:0-37768 GCA_007258455.2 Sequoia sempervirens
ATAGAAACTTTCTAAAAATAGAAAAAGCAACCCTAAAAAATAGGGAACCTTGTTTGGTCCAAAAATGCCAAAAATGAAAAATCGAAAAAGCAACTTTTCGTAAAAAATAGGAAGTCTCAGAATTGGCCGAATTTACAGTCGATCTTCATCTCTTGGGCCTTCTGAGTGCTTCCATGACGTCTACACACTGATTCAAGCATGAACTACTGACTTGGCTCAGGTAACTCTCGGCAAACTGACCTGAAACTCTTAACAAAATGATCTCTCGTAACCGTTGCAAGGAGACAGAACCCTAAAAACTAGCAGGCAACTGGGGGTCCCCATCAGCGATGGGGTGATGTGTGAAAAGGTCACAACAGGTATGAATTTCAGGATGGAATCTAACCCAATGGTTTTTATTAGTTAATAAACTATCCTTAGGAAGTGCCAGTGTCATATTGGGTATATGATAGCTACATGTTCAATGAGATCCACATGGAATTTAAGCAGTTGTATTTGAAATTCATGCAGGCTTGTAAAGAAATTTAAATATGAGGATTCCAGGTGCCTAAATGCTCTGTTGTATCAGCTGATAAGAGCAGAGACAATTTAAGCAGAGTAATCCATGTTATGTATTCATTGTCATACCTTAAGTAGCTTATATACTCTGTGGTGTACAGAAAAACCAGTGTATGTCTATCCAGTACAACAGTTATTGCTTTAGTGCAAAGTGATGTTCAGTGACCTTCTTAAGGGCTTTCCACCTATTATGGGCAAGATGCAATATCATATAGTTGGAAGGTGCAATTCCTATTGCAGTTGGTCTTTATTGACACCCCAAGTTGTTCAAAGATGATGTTGCAAAGGCAGTACAAGAACTACTTGGCATGGGACACATTATACCAAGCAAGAGCCCATTTGCTGCTCTGTCATTATTGGGGATGAAGTTTTTTTCCATGTGTACTTTGATAATTGTGCCTAAACAAGAAAACTATAATGAACCAGCTTCCTATTCCTAAGGTGGATGGCTTTGATATGTTGCATGGAGCAGATATTTTGTCTGTATTGACTTGATATTCAGCTACTATTATATAGGATACACACAAAGTGGATTGCAGACTTGTCATGGGCACTGTGAATTTTTGGTCATGCCCTTTGGACTTGCGAGTGCCTTCTCAAGCTACTATTGACAAGATATATCGGCCATACTATTAAAAAATTATTTTGGTTTTGGGCCTTGGCATCTCAGTTTATATTAAGAGTTTGCAGGAGCATTTAGGCCCTTTGAGTTTAATTTGAATGTCATGAAGATTAACATTTTATTTGCCTAGAAAAGAAAGTGTGTTTTTGCTGCCAATAAATGACCATTTATGTGACATATTACAACTGATTAGGGAGTCAAATTGGATTAATCCAAGATTTAAGAAATTAAGGAATGGCCTGAACCAAAGAAACTCACTCAGATAAGAGGACTCCCCAATTTATGTGGTTATATTGAGGCCTTCAATAAATTTTTACTTTGTTGTTCCGTTTACAGATTTGACCAAGAAAGACAAATTTGAGTGGTCAAATTCAACTTGCCAAACCTTTATGATCTTAAAGGTGTAATGTATACATTTCCCCCTGTTGTGATCCTTGATTTTTCTTTGCCACACATTGTTAAGTATGATACTTCTGGTGGGATTTGGAGCAGTTTTGATGCAATGGGCAGACTTCTTGCTTCTGAGAGTTGCAAGCTAGTGAGACATAGATGCTGTTTATCCATGGTAAAGAAATGCTAGCAGTAATGCATGCGTTAATTATATTCAAACAAGAAGTGGTTTGTAACAAGATAATTTTAGGATTGACCATAACAGTTTGAAGTACTTTCCATCGCAAGAGGGTCCCTGTGAGAGACAATCTAATGAAAACAAACTGCATGCGTATATGGTATGACTATGACCTTAAGTATTTCAAAGGTGACAAAAAATTGCCAGCTGATTCCTTTATTGAAATTCCAAAAATAAAGTCTATTTTGATAGTAATTTCAGTTTGTCAATGGTATATTAAGATAAAGCACTCCAAGGATAACGAGTTGGCTGCATTTTTAGAGTTTCAGCTATGTTCCACGGTGTTTCGGGGACGGGGATGCGGGGACGGCAGGGGACGCGTTTTGGGGATGGCAGTCCGAGGGCAGATTTTTGGGGACGGCGGGGGACGGCGATATAGGAATTTTTCGAAATATATATATATATAGAGAGAGAGAGAGAGAGAGAGAGAGAGAGAGAGAGAGAGATGAATTTTTAAAAATATATTATGTATAGATAGAGAAAGAGGGCAATTTGAAATATCAACTATGTGCAACAATATCAATATGACAATATGTGCATAGATAAAGAGTATAACAGCAGTATAACAGCGATATAACATCAATATAAAGATAAAGGTAAACACTAACAACAATGCCAATAACTTAACTATTAAATATAAAAGCATTTTGTTCAATTTTAGGTTGAATAACTAAAGTAAATATAATAATATTTTATTATTTAGTCAATGCCATTCAAATGGGGATAAAACATTTTTATCAAATATAATGAAAAATATTTAATATTTAATATTCGATAAAACATTTAATATTTATCAATTATCAAACAATTTTTATTTAATTTGACAATAATATTAAATAGTTTGTTTAAAAATTAAATGTTTTATCAAATATAATGAAATATTTAATATTTAATATTTATCAAACAATTTTTATTTAATGAAATATTTAATATCAATCAAGTAATTTTTATTTAATTTGACAATAAAATTAAATAGTTTATTTAAAAATTAAATGTTTTATCAAATATAATGAAATATTTAAATTTAATATTTATTAAACAATTTTTATTTAATGAAATATTTAATATTTATCAAGTAATTTTTATTTAATTTGACAATAAAATTAAATAGTTTGTTTAAAAATTAAATGTTTTATCAAATATAATGAAATATTTAATACTTATCAAACAATTTTTATTTAATTTGCCAAAAATCAAAACATTTTTTACTTTGACGAAAGGGGAACGCCTGGGCGTCCCCGATATGGTTGGGGGACTCCTAGCCGTCCCCTAGCCGTTTCGGGGACGCCTAGGCATCCCCTTTTATTTTCCAGCCATCCCCTTTTTTGGGGACGCGTTCCCTGTCGTACCCCAGTTTTAAAAAATCAGGGGGGACGCCTGAGGGACGTTCCCTGCCGTCCCCCCATCCCTGAGACGCCATAGGGGACAGGGACGTAGGGTTTGGGCGGGGGGATGCGTCCCCATGTAACACAGAGTTTCAGCCATGGCCAAGGACAACATACATGCATTTTGAAGAACAAGTCCAAAATCAAAATTTTAAGATGTAGGTAATGGCTGAAAACGACTCTTCTCTATAAGCCATACTATATGTGGGATTCTTCAATGGTCATGAACAAGTCAGAAAAGCTACCAATGAAAGGGTTTAAAGAATGGTGTTTGCATTTTTCTAGTGGCTTGTAAGGAATGCCAAAGAGATGTAGTGATAACAATTAAAATTCCAAGTTTCCTTTAGCAATTGCCCATCCTCAATGCAAAATGGAAATCTGTCTGTGGAATTCATCCTAGGTCTCCCTAAAGTGAGTGATAAGGACAGCATCTTTAAGGTTGTCGATCAATTCACTAATTCTTGTCACATCTCTATTGAAACTTTTAAAGTTCATTAACTTTTGTTCATGGAAAACAATTACTCGCTGTACGGACTGTAAAAAATTGTGTGACCAACTCAAAAATCACGTTACTTTTTGCAAGAGTTTTCAGAATTGAAGGGTGCTATTTTTGTTTGAATATTTATTTTTAGAGATTTTCAATTTGTGGAGTATTTAATATTCAGGCCATCCATTGATGAACTATTTTTCCACGAGTAGCCATTTCTTCTATGACATTTCACTCGTATGTATTGTTAATAATTATAAGGCATAGAACCCACAAAGCATACAAGTACCTCTAAGCAATGTTAGTCTCAAGGGATGAGGTGGCTATTACAAAGTCAACCTGGGGAGTTTCACTCCAAATCCTGTTTAAATGGGAAAAGTTTTTAGTGCATGTAGTGGCTTATAAGCTAATATTCTCACACTCATTACTAATGTGGGACATTCAATACCCAATTCTTTGATATTTATAAGTCTTGGGTACTTTGTTACTACTACTAGTAGCTACCACTTTCAAATTAGGCTAGAAAATATTGCGAATAAAACTTATAGGGTTATCTACTGAATGATGTGGCTCATCTATAGGTTGCATGGCTTATGTGGTTGCACTTAGCAGAAAATTGGTCTACTGCTATATATTAGGCATCAATTAGTATGACTATATTAAGGACTTTGTATGGATATAGTCCAATTTCATTGATAGATTAGTTATTCATGATATTAAGGTAACGATAGTTCAAGACTTTATTTTAGAGAGTCAACAAATCTTATAGGCTCTAAAGGAAAATTTGAAAATTACTCAAGATAGGATAAATTCACAAGTAGACCAAGATATCTCATAAGATTGAATTTGAAGTTGGAGATCATATTTTCCTTTGCTTGCAACATTATAAATAGTCCACTCTTAAGAGGGCATTAGAAAAGCTATCTTTTGGGCATTAGAAAAGCTATTTTCCTTTGATTACAACATTATAAATAGTCCAATTCCCTTTGCATTAGGCCTCATTTTTCCCATCACATATAGCCAGTCTTAGAAATCTATAAGTGGGTCTCCTTGGTCAAAATTGCCTAAGTGTTTCCCATTTTCACCCCCCATGTTCATATCATATGTTGGAAGTTCTAAAAAATATTAGAAAGTTCTAAGTCTAGGTTGGTCATTTTCTATATTTTTGTGGAATTGTAGGGTTTTGGTGGACTATTAGACTTCTTCCCCCTGTTCAACTTGTTTTCTTGATAGTAGGTCTCACATGAAAGTTCCATAAGGAATATTAATTCTTTTTAGTCCTTTTTTCTTCATTTCATCTCTTTTTGGTTTTTGAAAGGATATTTAGACTTATGTATCCCCTCTTGACTATTAGTGTGAATATGGTATATCACCTAACTAGTTTCTTATTACGAACTAATTCACACTATCATACTTAAGTTTAATCATTTTCTTTTTGTGTCTCATGTCATAGGATTAAGACACATGTCATGATCTTATTCTATCCTAGATTTTCATCCTTGTATTTATAACAAAGATTTCTCATTGTATATTGTATCATTATTTGTTTTGGATCTAATGAATTTTTAGGATTCATAACAAATCTATTTCTTCTCTCCTTTTTGAAAACTTTTTTTGGTTGTAGGCGATCCTTGGGCTATTGCAGGGTTGAATCAACAAATGTAACATGATATTAGAGTTCCAAATCTATAATTCTCTTACCTCTTTTAAGAGATTTTTGGCTGAGATATTTCATACAATTCATCTTGGTGCAAAATAGATTTCATGATTGCATTACAAAGGTTCAAAAATATATAAATCCATATAAGGAAAGATAGGATTTAATTACAAAAAAAATTAAGCTTTTATGGGGTTTGAAAAAAATGCTAGAAAATTTTCATACAATCATACAAATTTGTAGTGTACAATTGTCTCAATTTTTGTGCCATTACTTTTTTTAAAAAAAAATCTTGTCTCAACTTTTGAGCCATCTCAATTTCTATTCAATCTTGATTTTTGTGCCCAGAAGGTGTAGATAAATATTTTATTAAATTTTTAACCTAAAACAAAGGATTTTTATTTGGGCACTAGCCCTAGTGGCCTTAGCCCCTAGTCATGTGGGTGACCAACACCCATATATCAAGCGCTAGTTGTAATAGCCTTGATAAATATTAATACAAATTTATGTAGACATTTAAATATATTTAATCGGGTCCTTGTAAAACCCAAACAATAAGGAAAACATTTTGGATTTTCTTGTTACGGGGTTTAAATATTTAAAACCTAGAACCTTATAAACCCTAAATGGAGATATGTTTTACATAATAGGATTATCAACCCCATATTATACCCCTAGCTTCATTATTTCACCTAAAAATAACAAACCCTAATATATTCTATATGAATTTATCAAACATAGAAAATTCACCTTTTTACATTTATGCAAGCACATTAAATGCCTAGTACTACATGACCGAGTTAACTAAGGAGATGAATAATAGATTTAAATGTATATATTGATCTAATAAAATAAGATTGTAAATATTAATTTACATTTAGTGATATCCAAACATGCAAATAAGATTCACAATAAGATAAAAATATAGAACCTTCATTTATATTATGTGGGATTGAAACCCCTTACAAAATGTGGTTGTAGCAACAACCACAATAGAATATACAATAGTATGCCCCGATAATAGAAGTATTAGTTGCACAACTGTAGTACAAATTGGAAATACAATGGCTTTTTCCCAAGGCAACTTGTAAATCAAACTAGTCAAGTATTGCTATAGATTGATCGCTAATAATCTTGAACGTGACTTCTATGTGAGATCAATCCTTTAGTTGAAGAGGTTTCATCCTTAGATGTGATATAAATAGGTTTTCTCCCCTAATCTCCTAAACATTTGAGTTTTCATCCATAGATTTGGGTGCTTGAACTGTGTGCTCACAAGTTTTGATTATGTTTTTTTATTTTGTGTATTCAATTTATATCTTTTTCTCTAATATTTCAACTCAAAATACACCTAGAAAAATGTCAAAAACTACAATAATGGACATTGTCATGGAGTGTTGTTTCCCCACAAATAATACTTGGAATTATGCTTCTGTGTGTGGGAATAGCCTCAAGAGGCATTGAAGAATGCCCCCTATGAATTGCAATGGTCCTAGACAATAATGGCGAGGCATACCTTAGGGTTTGAATCCCTAACTATCTCATTAATGGAAAATAAAGTTGTATTCTTTATTTGCATAGCTAGGTATACATGTGGAGCCATATCCTTATTGTTCAACAATACTTCTATACCTATGTGAATCCTTCTAGAATATCTATGCAATAATGGCTATTCAATCACATATGGAGGTAGGTGGAGATAAATGATGAAAAGAGGTAGGGGTGTCACAATTCGGGTGTTAGGGTTTGGGGTTCAAAAGGGAGGAATGTTGGCAAGTGGAAGTTTAAATATTTGATGAGGGTTTAGAAAGGAGCAAGGCTTGGTGGAGAGTATGATGGTTTTGGAAAATCTAAAATCTCGATGGAAGAGGGAGTGAAGGCTAAGGACAAATGTGAGTTATGCCTGGATGGATAAGTTTGACACTTTGATAGGAATAAAGGAGAAGTAGAGTTATGCGGAATTGCATTATGTAATGGGGAAGTTTGAAAGTCCAATAGGGACCAAGGAAAGGTTGTTCTTAGATGAGAAAACAATCCTAGATGAAGAACTCTGAAACTATGATGACTTACATAGATATAGAATATTGGCCATGCCTTCATACTTAGAAAATTTGGGGGTCTTAGATAGAAACATGGGGGATGAAGGGAATGAATATATACTTAAGATTATATCAGGTGAGATGTAGGATTTAGGAAATGGGAATTTTATCTCACTACATAAATTATAGAAGGGGACATGACAAGTCCACCCCGCTCAAATTTTCTTACTCCCAAGAAATTGCAAATTTAGATGTTTGAATATTTGTTGTCCTCCCCATGTTGGATCTTCTATAGGTAGGTTCTTTCATATGACCAAGTACTCTATGATTGTTTGGCCTCTCAACCTTTTTTTTCTTACTTCCAAAACTGCCTCAATAATCAAAATTAGTTTACCTTCCTCATCCAATGGGAACAACTCTCTTGAAGATACATTGTGTTTTCCAAGTGCCCTCTTGAGGAAAGACACATGAAACACATTATGAATCTTTCTATCATCTATTAATTCCAACTCATATGTAACTTTTCCAACCCACTTCAAAACTCTGTAAGGCCTATAAAATAAAGTTTGATATTTTTAGATCCACTTTTCGTTAAGGAGGATTTCTTGTAAGGCCACAATTGCACAAACACCATATCTCCAAATTCAAATGTTTTTGATTAAAGGAAAAATAGGTTTTGAAGGGCCCTCAAAACCCTATTCCTGAAAAACATAAAAATCAAATGCTTAGCCAAAGCATAGAAAAATGTTTACAAAGTGAACTAGAGCAAATAGAAGACAACACCAAAAAAGAATAAACATAAATAAAACCACTTAGAGGTGCTTTAAGGTATCATCCGCTTCTAGCTCTTGCACATAAAATTCTTACTGAAGCTTCATGAACTTGACGAGATCATTTTTTTCCAGCTTCAAATGATTTTTTCTTTCCACACTTGTCCTCATGCTAGGTCTAGTAGCAACATCCACATCCTACTTGATCTACCTCTCCTAGAGCTCTTTCAACTTGTTAGTTAAAATATTGATCCTTGTAGCACTATTCCTTATGGTACATTAACTCACTTGAATAATTTTCTCCAAATTACCTTTTATTACTTGAAGTTCTTTCTCTAGGGAGTTGAGTCTATCATTTTTTCCTTCTTATCATTCTTTATACCCAACACCATCATCTTCAAGTTGGCCAATTCCTACTCAGATTGCTTCATTTTCTAGAAGGAATTCCATCCCTGAAGGAATTAGGTTCCACAAATTTAACCATACCATTCCATTTCAAACTTAGGGTGACAGGCCCCTCTTTAGTTTTCATACCCTGCACTATGTCCTCAGCATTGCCAACCTCTTTTTCCCTAGCCATCTGCTCCCCGGTAGCATCCTCAACCGACCCAAAGATACATCCTTTTCCTTTTGATTTTTTATGAGAGACGGGGGTGTTTGGTTTTAGTCTCTTCTCCTTCTAGACATCCTCTTCCAAATCCTCATCAATATCACCACCCACTAGTCCAAAGACTCCTTCCTTTTGGCTCTAGTCATAGAGAGGGAGATAGGGTAATTCTTCCTTATAGCTCATTTTATTTGCATAGATTTAGCTATTTCCTTCATTTCATTGTAATCTGGGTCTAAGGAAGGCCCAAAAACCTCTTGAACCAAATCACCATCATCTTCCCCTTCCTCATTACCCTACTCCTTCACAAAATTATCCTCCTTTAGAGACATAGAGGAAAAATCACCAATATTGTTATCATTAGAAAGGGTAACCTTGGGCTTATACTAACCACCTTTTTGGGGGTGTTATCTTTTATGTAATTCACCAAAATCAGCATAAGACCTTGGTGAATTGGCATCAAATCTAGAGCCTTACTAGAGTCTTTGATAGAATTTTCCAAAGAAACTAGCAGATAAAAAGGGAAATACACATATATTTTATGGAGAAAGTGATTCAAAAGTAGTTAATGAAAGACATAAACAAACTTATATCTCCCATCTAGGGTGGCATACCTCATGCTGACTTTCGACAAAGTAGCCAAGATTGATTTGACCAAGGTCCTTTCATATCCAAAATGTAATTTTGCTAATTTATCTCATTGCCCTTAAAAAAAGTTGCATTGCTTCTTCCCCTACTTTTATGTCTTTGTATACTTTTCTACCCATAGTGGAGAGCCCCATAACATGAGCAATGAGGTCCTCATTGATGTTGTAGTCTCAACCAAACATGAACACTTTCTTATTTTTCCATGCCTTGGAAAAGGTTTTGGAGACCTCATGATCATGACCATGCAAACATTCCATTAAAGGGGTTAACCCTCAGTCCATTAGAATCTTCCAAACCTTGGGATTATGACAGACCACTTCGTAGTTAGGTGGTTCAGACATGTTTTTGGTTCCTCCCATTTTTTGATCACTATCACTGCTTCTATTCATTGTTATCTTCAAATTAATTGTCCCTTTCATACACTTAGCATTCTCACAACAAAAACTTTACTATAAATAGTATTGGATCTCTTAGAACCTACTAAAAGTCATGACTAGTAAGCATTAAATCCCCTCATTTGGGTAGAATTTTTTATAGGATAAAAGATGCTTCTCACCATTCTATAATTTGCTTGACATTACTTTGCACTCATGGGAAGGGATGGAACATCTTCCCAAATTTGCATCCACTGTAGAGTGAAACCAAGGTTGGTGAGTGAGTAAGCAAACCATTACCCTCATGGTAAATGTGTTGGAAAGTACTTCCAATGAAGCCTTCAAAATTTGGATGGAGCCGTTAATAAGGTTATCAATCGACCATGAAGGCTTATGCACCACCATTAGGCAATGGATTATATTCAATGAGTCCCCTTCGAAGATGACGTTAGGAAAACCTTTGGAAATATCAAGTTTAATAATATTGAAGGTAGTGTTGTGTTTTTTTTCCAATTGATTATTTTAATTTCTCTAAATGTAAGCTACTTCTTATCAAGAAAATTCAAGTCAACGGCTAATAGACAAGGATTTGAAAAATCCTTGTGCACTTTAGGTTCTGCAAAACCAAAGTGGGTTTCCCTTTACATACACCACTTAAACATATGTAACATTGGAATAGATGGTATACTCAAAAAAATTATTTCTTACACAATTTTTTAGGAATGTGACACATACAATTCATCCCATCCATATATTCCTATAATTATCTCAAATCATGGTGTAAGAATACAACTAGTTACTAAACAAGAAGCTTAAAATTATATGGTTTAGTTCTTCTTTTGATATTGAATTGTATTTATCACTGGATCAGTGCCTTATCCTATCAAAGTCAAGAATCATTAAATTCTCTTATAACAACAATCTAATTACAAGCTCGAGAGTTTACATATACCATTACCTTATAACAATATAAACCACTATTGTTCAACAACACAATTCTCCTTACAAATCCTAGTTCATATCACAATATACCAACATTTTGTTGAAATCAATTACTCTACTCCTTGAATAGAACCCATCAAACAAACATTTATTACAACAAATGTGTAACACAAAATCTTAGAACCCTTGATTGTATTGATTAAAAAAATAGTGTACAAAATAGGAGACAAGAGTGTTGATGGATATTACTCATATATGCCTCAATTTTGACTGTATATTGATGTCATAAACAAAAAATTTACAACTATCTCTTTTGAAAGCTAAGGAACTATAACCTAACTAGCCTATCCCAAAGGTATATTCTCCGGCCTCTTAAAAAATAGGCTCAAAACTCCCTTTTATAAAAACAAGGGAGCAAAAAGCTAAGAGCTTTGAGAAATGTCACATTTTCTTTTGACAATTTGTTCACATGACAAGACAAAAAATGTTACAACCGCTTTAGATAAGACAAAATACACTTGAGTGGATCAAAACTGATGATGAGTCCATTGTAGAATCTGCAACTGATGTTGAATGTGTCGAATGAAGACAAAAAGTTGACACCTCAACAACCCGGGAAATAAAAGAAAAAATCAAAACACTAAAGGATGTGATAAGCTATTCACAATATTTTTCAAGCCAAACATTATACACCTCTAAAGGCCATTGGAAATCTAACACTTTCTATACCTTATTGTTATGGACATTGTATTTGGAATCCATATCAGTCTTTGCTTCTTCGGTGTAAGTGTCTAGATTGGATTCCAATTTGAATAATTCATCAATTGAATTATTTAATAAAGCCAAGTTAGGCTTGCCACCAAAACAAATGAAGGAAGACATTGATGAAATAATGTCTCCAAACTCAGCCTTCCATACCTCTAGAGGCTTAATGATCCCAAATTTATCTATTATGCTTGACACCACTCCTTGTTCCATGGTCTCAAACATTTTCAATTTTCCCTTCAATTGAATATCTTATGAAATTGATTTGAAGTTATAATTAGAATTGTACTAAGTTAATTCTTGCTTATATGAATTCAAATTTTAAATTTTGTTAAAGAATGATTTAAGGGTTTGGGCTTCTTTATGATTTTTGTTGATGCTTTGTATTTTATGTTGAGTAGATAATGCTATTTTTCTTAAAAACATATAAATTCAATATCATTGGTAAATGAATGGACTTTGTAATTATATTTTATACTTGTGTATATATTGAAAATGCTAAACAAGGTAGTTGAATCCAATAATTGAAGTTCTTACTTTCTCTTAACACAGTGGTTTTGTGATAAATTAAATAGGTTGGGGTTAATGGATTATTAGTTTTCAAATATCTCTAATCATATTATTGCAATATTAAGTTAGTATTGATGCTTTGGAAACTTATAAATAATCCTATAGCACTTTGGTTAGCTTATACTTTAATCTAAATTACTATACCTTACCCTTGCTCAAGTAGAAATGTATGCATTATACTTCCTTCAAGTATATCTTGCAGTTGGGGCGGTGGGCCTAGCTCGATTGGCTAAAGCATCCTATTGCAGGAAAGAGGTCACAAGGTCTAGTCTCCCCATCATCCTTGTGGTATCAGAGGGTGTTTCACGCCAACATCACAAGCTACGTGAATTTTTTTTACTAGGCGCACTGTAGTTTATAGGGGGTGGCTACCCGATTTCGATTCTTGCAGTCTAAAAAAAAGAAGCATATCTTACAGTTTCATTTTGACATGGGAATTATTCAATAAGGCTAGTGACTAGTGAACTAAGTCTTAGCTAGAACTACCAATGTATGTACGAGAACCTCATTGTGATCAACTGATTCAAAATGACCCTTGTCGAACTATGAAGCCTTTTATCTTGTTACATAGGGAAGGCAATCATGGATAAGCTCTTGGGGCATAGGTCTAGCCCTTATGACTTGTCTTCCAATATTTTCTTTGAATTTAATTATTTATTTGATTAAGATGTAATCTCTATGCTACATTTATGCTTATCTTTGGTTATAAATGTATCAAACTAGTTGTAAAATCTAAATAAATTTCATAAGAAAAATTAATTATTGTATGTGTTCAAATGATTTGCACGCATTGCAAAACAAAAATAAAAATAAAAATATTCATAAGCCAATTCTTATGGATGGTATTGTGTATTGTATTGTGTCCCTATTCTTATTTTGTGGGCATTACAATGCTATTAATGGTGATCATCCTTCTTTTGAGGAGTTGCAATCATTTTACGACAAGGGCTTTCACAAAAACACAACAAGCAATTAGCACCAACTTTTGTGTTGGATTTTAATGTATTTTGAGTACATGAATTGAACAATTTGGCTGGCACTAAACTCGATGCAAATAGGCATGGTCAACTCGGTGTCGAATTTTGCATCGAATTTTTTGCCAGATTTAGTGCCGGATTTAGTGCCAGTTTTAGCACCGAAAAATCATAGCGCCTTTGTTAGCACCTAAAATAGCGTCAGGAAGTAACGTCAAAAATTGTGCCAAAATTGGTGCCCAATTTGGCTTCCAGTTTTGCTTCCATGTCTACTCCCATTTTTTCTTCTAGTTTTGCTTCCAATTTTGTGTCCAGTTTTGCTTCCAAATTTTCCTCCAGGTTTGCTTCCAATTTTGCTTCCAAGTTTGTTTCCAGTTTTGCTTCCAGTTTTGCTTCCGATTTTGCTTTTGGTTTTGCTTCCAAGTTTTCTTCCAGTTTTACTTCCAAGTTTGCTTCTAGTTTTTCTTTTTTTTTTTGCTTCCAAGTTTGCTTCTGGTTTTGCTTCTAGTTTTGCTTCCGATTTTGCTTCCGGGTTTGCTTCCGGTTTTGCTTCCGTTTTGCTTCTAGTTTTGCTTCCGATTTTGCTTCAGGTTTGCTTCTGATTTTGCTTCCAATTTTGCTTCCTATTTTGCTTCTGGTTTGCTTCCATTGTTGCTTCCATTTTGCTTCCCAGGTTTGCTTCTAGGTTTGCTTCCGGTTTTGCTTCCAATTTTTCTTTCAAGATTGCTTCTGGTTTGCTTCTAGTTTGGCTTCCATTGTTGCTTCCTTTTTTTCTTCTAAAAATGCTTCTTGTTTTGCTTCCATTTATTAATCTAATATGTTTTATTTCAATTTAATTAGTTAAATATATCGCACCTCTTAAATAACTCATATGATTATAGAGTAAGTAATTTAATTATTTAACTCATATGATTAAATAACAATATAATTATTGTAACATGATCATCATCTATAATTAAAACAAGTGAGTCAAATATCTATAATTTAATTGAATTTGATAACATCCATCCTGAGTAGTAAATTAAAATCATAATACTTAATAAATATCCATCCAAAAATCATCAACCACTTTTAATATATATAAATTGACAAGTCAATACTGATAAGATCATCATCATATATAACTAAAACAAGTGAAAGTCAAATATGCCAGCACATCAAAAACATGTCAAAATGATACATGTCTAACAGTCGACATAAGTGAAAATGATACATGTACAAATGATATAAATAAAATTGATAAATTACATAACTCAAATTGATACAAGTCAAGATGATACATGTCCAAATGATATAGTGAAAATGATACATGTCAATATGATACAACTAACAATATAGTACTGTAGGCCGTGAAAATGATACATATGATAGTAACCATGAAAAGAGTCATCATAACGATATATCAACAATGATCCATGATGTAGCCTATATGATCATGAATGTCATTGGTTACTATCACCAACTCTCTCATCATCATCATCACCATCGTGATCATCATGATCATGATCATCGTCGTTGTCGTCATTGTCATCATTGTCATTGGCCTTGGTGTCTTCCGTATTTGTGTCATCATCATCCTCTGCCATGTGATCTGTACTGATAGAACCAATATTTTTTGGATCTATATCATGTTGAGGATCATCTTGATCTTCTAGAAGACTTGTGTTCTGCAAAAAAAACATTTAAAATGAAAAGTTATTCTTTATTTCATGCAATAATTTATTTTTTTGTTATATACATAATATCACAACATATGAGACAAAACCATAATCATATTACATCATATTAAAGTGCACATACCATTATAAAATTTCAAAAAAGTTACAACTAATACTGGTGATTTAGGAGAAACTTCAGCTTTCAAAAACAAAGCCAATTAGGCTGGAAAACTTGTGGATCAGGCCAACATTTGGTGGAAGAGGAAGAAAGCTGACTGGAACTCTGGAGGCCCACTATAATGGATTTCAGTATTCAACCATGAGAGCAGAAGAGGGAGATGATATCATGTATCAAAAAATTAAGCATGCATTCTTCTAGCCAGTGGAGAAGGAGATGATTACTTTGCTACATTTTCATTTGCATAACCATATCATGGTGTGGGAACCAAGAAAACCAAGGATGTTTAGTTTTATGTGGAGGTAATGAATGTGGTCCAAACTTTAGGAGGGGCAAGAAGGTCAATGTATGATCCTGATGAAATTGACGAAGAACAACAAGAGAGGGACATGAAAAATAAAATCAATACAGAGTTTCAAGGATTTGTCAAGTGAGTAAGAGAGCTATGGGAGCAGCCTCATCTAAATTTTTTTGAACTAGAGTTTGATATACCATTTAGAGAGCTTGGTTTTCATGGAGTTCCTTTCAAAGCCTCTGCTTTTATTGTTCCTATGGTAAACTGTTTGGGAGAGTTGGTGGAATTACCTTTCTTAGTAATCACTATTAGTGAGATTGAGATTGTTAACCTTGAGAGAGTAGGACTTGGGAAAAAGGCATTTGATATGGCTATTGTTTTCAAAGACTTCAAGCGGGATGTACTCCGCATTGATGCCATTCCTCAATCTTCACTTGATGGCATCAAGGAATGGATGAACTCAATGGATATAAAGTATTATGAAAGCAGAATGAACTTGAACTTGCGGCCAATTTTGAAGAGTATTACTGATGATCCAGATAAATTTATTGAAGATGGTGGTTGGGAATTTTTGAATATGGAAGCTAGTGATTCTGATTTTGATAATTCAGAAGAGTTAGATCAAGGAAATGAACCATTTGATGTAGAAGAGGAATCATAATCAGATTTCATGCAGCCACCATCAAGAGTGTTACAAGCCAACAAGATGGAGGGAATTCTTATATAAGGATAATTTTCAATGTTGCAGGTACTAGCTTTAATGCCAACTCCAATGGCAACATTGAAATTCCCTAGCAGTATTTATGTTAAGGAAATTTCCTTTAGATGCAAGGATTCAAAGCACATCAACCATGTGGTACAAATGATTAAATCCCAGAGATGATCTGTAGCAATGAAAGAGTCTGAAAAGGAAAAGAGAGCTACATTGGTGAGTCAAGAGAAACTTCAAATTTAAAAAAAAATCCAATTAGGTTGGTAGATTTGTGGATCATGCCAACATTTGGTGGAAGAGGACAAAAGATGACTGGAACTCTGGAGGCCCACCATAATGGATTTCGGTATTCAACCACGAGAGAAGAAGAGAGAGCTGATATCATGTATCAAAACATTAAGCATGCATTCTTCTAGCCAGCGGAGAAGGAGATGATTACTTTGCTTCATTTTCATTTGCATAACCATATCATGGCATAGGAACCAAGAAGACCAAGGATGTCCAGTTTTATGTGGAGGTAATAGATGTGGTCCAAAATTTAGGAGGGGAGATCCTGATGTCTACCAAGAGGCATAAAGTCAAATGAATTAAGTTCACCTACATGTCTGCCAAAGTTTACTTCTAATTTTTATGACTATTTTTCTTGACTGTCAGAGTTTACTTACAAATTTGAAATTTCTTTCTAGTCATTTTGATGAGGATATATTCAACCAATGTGTAAGCTCCTTTTGTTTGTATCACACACATCTGTGCATTGCAAGAATTCTGATTATCTATGGTCTACAACTCTGTCATCTCACTTATTGGATCTTCTATTTCAATGTTTTCTACGACCTTCTCTGTTTGAGGTAGCACCTGACAATCCTACCTCATTTCCTTAGCTGAGAAGTGGATTTGAATTTGGAAATACCACACTTTAAAACTAGCTATGGTTTAAGGAGAGCTATTCTAGCTTTGTTGTTGACACCCTCAATCTTCAACAAGGACTTAGATGCATGGACTGAAATGAAAACTTTCAAACTTAGATTTGAATGTGCATAATTTGATTGATTATGGTTTTCACAGGTAGTTGTCTTTACATGACTATTTTGGATTGTCAACGTGTAATAGTGACTGCATCCTTATCAAGTTTGGCTACCCTTATTCAAAATGCCTTGGCCTTTGGACTTGATACAAAGTTGTGCATTGTTATTCCATATTTGTAAAATGTAGGACATTTAAGGGGTACAACATATAGAAATTCAATACTGTCATCCAAGGAAAATTTACAGATGGTGTATCAAGAACAACAAAAAATGCTTTTATTAGGGTTAATGCTTTCTTCCCCCACGCTGCTGATATTTTCCCCAAAACATGTTTTTTTTAATTATTTCAATGCATCTCAAAATTCAATGTATTGATTAACATTTGTTACACATTTCAGCTATTTATGCAAATGATGCATTTATGATAACTCGATCAGTGTTGTTACTTTGGTAGTTTGACTTCTATGACAACCAACCATTAGGCCATTGTGTGCAGGAGCACGTTTGTGTTTTTAGTTAGCTTTTTTGGATAGCTCTACTGGGTGTTGAGGACATTCCATTTATGTTTTGAATGTTAAGAAGTCAAAGTTTCAAGGATTTGTCAAGCAAGAAAGAGAGCTATGGGAGCAGCCTCATCTAAAAGATTTTGAACTAGAGTTTGATATACCATTTAGAGAGCTTGGTTTTCATGGAGTTCCTTTCAAAGCCTCTACTTTTATTGTTCCTACGGTAAACTGTTTGGTAGAGTTGGTGGAATT
This sequence comes from Sequoia sempervirens, assembly GCA_007258455.2. NCBI lineage: Eukaryota > Viridiplantae > Streptophyta > Pinopsida > Cupressales > Cupressaceae > Sequoia > Sequoia sempervirens. The sequence goes on from VDFB02097748.1 coordinate 17,653, forward strand.
ACCTTTCTTAGTAATAGCTATTAGTGAGATTGAGAATTGTTAACCTTGAGAGAGTAGGACTTGGGAAAAAGGAATTTGATATGGCTATTGTTTTCAAAGACTTCAAGCGGGATGTACTCTCCATGTACGCCATTCCTCTATCTTCGCTTGATGGCATCAAGGAATGGCTGAACTCCATGGATATAAAGTATTATGAAAGCATAATGAACTTGAGCTAGCAGCCAATTTTGAAGACTATTATTGATGATCTAGATAAATTTATTGAAGATGGTGGTTGGGAATTTTTGAATATGGAAGCTAGTGATTCCGATTTTGATAATTCAGAAGAGTCAAATCAAGGATATGAAGTACCCAAAATCTGCAATGTAAGACCACTTCAAATACTCATTAGAAATGTTAGTCTAAACACACAAATCTGCAAATACCTCCATGAAATAGAATATCTATGCTAAAGAAATGCCACAAGTAACAAAAATAGCATCAAGAAGACATTTTAAAAGCAAGATAAACACTTATTCCATGCTGGATTGGTGTCACATGTGCTAGTGACCCTTTCCCAACCCTTGATCAATAAGCTTAGATGATGATGATGAAATGGACAAGATCAAATCTCAAATGAAGAGAGTGACCTTGCAAGATTGTGGAGAGATTGTGGAGGATTTGCTCAAAGATGAAGCACTTATTTAAAGATTTTCAAAATGCTAAGTGTTGAGGAGAGACCAATGTGGGACTAAGATTTTGCCAATGATAGGAGGACACTTGTCATCATGTGATTAGTTGATGTATGTGCAAGATTTGGGAAGAGTGCCCAAGAGGGGGAAAATTTGAATTCAAAATTTTCAATAAATGCTGAGTTTGACTTTGGAAGGGGACATGTAAGAGGCATGTAAGGCCTCATAAATGCTATGTTGGGTGTACATGTCCACTTGGGGGGAAATTCAAACTTGGAGAATATTCTCCCTTTATGCCAAGTTGAAAATAAAGATTTTGATAAATCAATTAATTGCAATTTCATGTGCAAGTGGCCAAATCTAGAGAATGCAAGTGGGATGAGATTAGCCTTAGATTTAATCAGGATTAATTAGCTAGGATAATGATTAAAATGCTTTGACTTTTATGACTTAAATATTTGATTTATTTAAATCAGAAATGATGGAAATGCATTATGATGGATGTTTGATTTAAATAAAGTCCTGATTTATTTGATGAATGGAATATGATTATGCATGATGTAAATTTGACATGTCTACATTTTGCCCCTCTTTGAAGCAATGTACTTTTGCGTTGGTTCAAAGAATAAACTTGTCGCGATCAAAATTAAAAAATTTCTGATTTTTTTTGCCCTAGCAGAAAGAAGTACACTAGTACATTGCCCCTCGAGAGATCGTGAAAAGATTCGATTTGATCGATCTCACGATAAAGAGGTTCAAAATGGATGGTTATGGATGATGATGCAAATGAGATGATTTCAAGATGCTTAGAATAACAAATCCATATTATCCTAAACAACTTAAATAGTGATATGATGTGATGAGATGGATGAGATTGATGATGTGATATGTTGTGATTATGCAATGGATGATTTATGAGATGCCTAGACTAACAGATCTATATTATGATGATGATGCAAATGCAATGCATGTGAAATGATTGATGTTTCCTATTATGTATGATATGAATGATATGTGATATGCTGATAGTTTGTAGATGCAGGATGGATGCATGATGGATGCATGACGGATGCATGATGTTAGCGTGGAAATCATATATGACAAGAGGATCCCACAAGTCCATGATTGGTCAAGACTTTATTAGAGATGATGATGATGATAGATGATGATGATGATAAATGATGATGATTTGCTTATCAAGGATTGGGATTTTCAAAGGGTCACTTACTTTATGTTTGATAACACGCCTAAGCACGATGCATCAAGGTATGAAGGACCCGGGATGGTGTTGTGCTTAGTGTGATGGACTTTGACTCGACAAACATATAGGAGTATTCTTGTTCACTTGACATAGGGAAACCTTGCTAGGCGTACCCTAACAAAGCAAGTATTCGCCAAGTTATATTACAAGAGCATCAACAAGCACAGAGACAAAATAATAATGATCGTTGCCCCATTCCTATCTCTCTAAATCCTTCGTTCGGATATCATCGAGAGGTCCTTGGAATGGCGCAATAAGAAAAATCAAAAGAAAGATCAAGTACACAAACAAGATATTTCTTCTTACCTTCAGCCAAAGGGATGTGTTTTGATAGGATAAGAATCCAAGGTGATATCAAAATGATTCCCATTGTCGAGCGATATATCCTAGGACATGCATTGTACAGGGATGATGATGGTTTGATAAGTTGATTGATAGGCTGTTGATATAAGGTTGACTGACATGTTTCGACTGATCAAGAGTTTGATTTTGTGTTCAATGGTTCGTTGTTTCGATTTTGATTTTATGATTGAAGATTGATTTTGTCTTGTGTGATTGTTTCAGTTTGTGTTGCCAAAGGATGAAGGTGATGATCAGTTTATTATGGATGATTGATTATTGTGCAACTTGAGATGAGATGGATGGATTTTTTTCAAATATTTGGATGTTTTGGCCGTTTTGAAATGTTTTGAGGCTGTTTTTGGTGTTTTGGATTTTCGCGATGTTTTTGATTTTTTGATTTTTTTATTATTATTTTTGAATGTTTTTGGATTTTGATGTTTTCCAGATGTTTTGGATTTTGATGTCTGGGCTGATCGAGAGATTAGCCTTGCCTACCTATTTCGAAGCTTGAGTTCGGATTTCAATGTTTTGATGTTTTTACGCTTTTGAGTGTTTTGGATTTTTGATTTTTTGGATGTTTTGGATTTTTGCATGATTTTGATGATTTTGATATGGATGTGATATCAGTGCTCTATTTGAGGATTTTGCTAAAAACCAAGCTAAGGTTGATTGATCAGGTCGATGGATTGATGATGATGATAACATTGTTGAGGATACACAACAATGCAATGATAGTGTTAAGCAACACAATGATTGAGATGTTGATGGGATTGATAATGATAACATTGTTGAGGATACACAACAATGCAAGGACCGGATTGATCAGGATTGATAATGATAACATTGTCGAGGATACACGACAATGCAAGGATAGTGTTAAGCAACACAAGGATATCCCGAGATGATGATTTTTTGATTGGATTTGATTGATCATGTTTGATGAAGCTTGGTTTCGAACAAAATATGTTTGGATGATTTGATGTGATGTTGAAGGATGCATTTAGATGCGACTGATAGTGATTGTTTGGATTGATGTTCGATGAAAGATGAAGCTTGATAAGGACTGTTTTTGTCAAAATATGCCATGGGCTAGTGATTCGGATTTTTTCGCTCACAAGTGGTGGACCAATTTGATTTCATGTTTTCCAATGTTCGGATCGCCACATAAGTTGGAGGACATAGACCAAGATTTACTCCTAAAGCAAGATGTACATATCTGCCCCCAATGCCTAGCAACATATGGAATGCAATGGATGGATGCTCGGATAAGTGTATGGATGGATGGATATGGTAAGCACGCAAAGTATGCCAAGGATTTATCTTGCGATAGGATAAGGCGCTCGAATAATGAATGCTCATTTGGATAATGCTTCATGGCTTAGATATGCTACATAGGATAGGATTAATGAAAACGACCCATATCAAGATGCTTTACCGTAAGCAAGCGTAAAGCGTGCCCCAAAATTGTATCAAGATCAAGATAGCTAAGATGATGGATGTAGATATATGCGAATGGATTGGATAAATGGTTCATGGATGGATGGATTTATTATGGATGAGATGGATTGAATGCTCGATTTATTACGAATGTGATGAGATGCTTTCATTTGAACTGGTGCACGTAGATGCTCGATTCCACACATGACGCCTGTTTGCCAGGTTTTCATCATGGTCTTGCCCAAAGCGCCACCCATGCGGTTTTCACTAGAGGACGATTTTTATCTTTATTGTTTTCAATCCTTATTCTGATTTTTTTGGATTTTCATATTTTTTGATTTTTTTGTATTTTTCTGAAAGATTCATGCTAAACCACCTGGTGGTGTTGATGTAGATGCCCCTGTCATGATGTGCCATCGATATCCTGCCTGAAGGAGCTGCTTTGCTAAGATACGTGCACTTGAATGCAACTTTTGGGATTCTTGATCTGCTTCGTTGATACCGGAGTTAACTTTGTCTTTGTGCGCACATCGCGATAGATTGCCTTCTGAATCCTTATGATAAAGGGTTGTTGCCAATACACGGTCAATATGAGAATTGGATATCATGCGTGGAGGCATGGATGGAGTGTGTTTAGGGATAAGAGATGGATTGGTTGACAGTATGGAACCTTTGATTCTCCAAACTTGGGAAGATGAGCAATGATGGGTGGATATGAAAGTTTGCATGGAATTAGGACCAACTGCTTGATATACTTTGTACGTCGCTTGAAAAGCCTGCTTTTTCTTTTGCGGACATTCTTGATGGATACTTTTCCCTTTTTGATCTTACCCCATAGTTTCTTTGACTAACGAAGTTTGATAGGGATGATTTTTCTTTGTATTCTTCGGTATCCATGTGTACTTGATTTGTCCATTATGCTTCTCAGCTTCTTTTGCTTTGATAACATTTTTCGTACTTTGATTCAAATCTTTCTTTTGACGTTGGTCACAATTCATGGATGGGATGATAGGTGGATGAAGATTCATGGCGTGGCTGGTTGTAGTATTGACACTAGCTTCATCATAAGGACTCTTCGTGCTCCCTATGTTGATGTTTGCTTGAGATGAAGTTGCCCCCAGTATGGTGATAGTATCAACTTCATACTTTGATTCTACTTGTTTGAAGAGCTCTTGTTCAAAATGCATTCTTTGATCAATGATCACTGTAGACGACATTATTTCCATTTGATGCTCTGCTAATTCTGGATTATACTGTTTTGTCTGATTTTCTTCCTTGAGTGGATAATGTTTGATATCTTTATTCATGATTTCCTTAATCTGATTTTGGGACATATTCGATCCTGATATTGACAACTCTGTTTGATTGTAGGAGTTAAGAATCTGCTCTTTTTGTGTGACAAAATCTTGTTCTAGATGAAGATCATCTGCATGTCCATCTATAGAAAGCATCTCATGGGTAGATGGAGGAGTATGTGCTACATGGATATGATCATCGTGCATAGATAGGAGAGTGTCCATTAAACTATTGTAGTATCTTGAAGATACAAATTCTTGATCTTGAATGTTTTTGGAATTGCTTTCGGCATGCTTTGGATCAAGTTCTTGACATGGGTCAGTTTCAAAGGATGGATTGCTTACAAATGGTTCTTGGATATTTTCATCATGCCTGGGAAGTGGCTTAATATCTTCGTGATCTTTGAGTGGACTTGGATTAGGTGTCGAGTTGAAAATTCCTTCAATATCGGCAATCATGAGGTCGAAGGATGTCAATATGTCTTGGAAAGGACCATTGCTAGACCTTGGTGAAAGATTTTGATCATGCTTTGGCATAAATTCTTGAGATATTTCCTCTACCTCATTAGGTGATGTAGATACAATTTCAACATGATCACTAGTCGATGCCTCGTTGGATGAAGCAAAAATATCTTTATTCATGGATAGATCTTGAACATTGTTTTCAACAATTATAGTAGAGAGATTTCTAAGGTCTTCAACCATAGGGTCAAATGATGTTGACATTTGTGGAATTGGATCATTGTTGGGTATTGTTGGTGGATTTTGATCATGATTGAGAAGTGACTCTTGACATATGTTCATTTGATCATTGGATGGAATAGACACAACTTCAAGGTATTCAATGATGGAGTGATCTTGATCTTTGTTCTCAACAGTTATCATCTTTTGTGTTTGTGCTCGTGTTGGTTGGGTAGCTTGAGAGGCTTGGGCAGCTTGAGAGGATTGTTGCATTTGTCAAGCTCATCATGCTTGTTGCTTGGCTAGATATTGTTGGATGGCCTTTTGGTAGGCCTGGTGAGCTTTTAGCGCAATGTCATATTGTCTTGCCGCATTTGGTTTTGGTGGTAGTGGTGGCAGATTTGGAATCGTGTTGGATGCGATGATGGGTGTGATGGGGGTGAATGAGATTGATGGAAATGATGTCTCCACTATGGTACTCACATCAAAATCTGAAGGCAACTTGGCCCCTTGTTTTGCCAATTCAAGCATATATAACGAAGGGTTGAGTCTCATCATGACATTGATCATTCGATGATTATCCGGATTTAGGAGTATTTCAGCTATTTCTTCATGAGACATTCCAAAGGTAGGGTCCTCCCCTTGGTTTTCTTCTTGTGGGTTTTGTGATGATGAGGGGATCAATGGATTGCTTGATTCTGTGAGATTCATTTCTGCGTTTGTTTGGCTAAGGTCACTTGAAGCGGGAGTTTCTTTGTGGGCTTCCATACTCTTCTTGTATTGAGATCTAGTTAGAACCATAAAACGGGGATCAATCTTTGAGAATATGGGAGATGAATCTCTTGATTCCTTGGATTAATCTCTATTTTATGTCCCAAAGTGAAAGTTTTAGGATGCTTTTAGGATCAAATGTGATGATGATACGATGATATGATGGTGATGTTCAAAGATGGATGTTATGGATGTTTTTGGCTTTTGATAAATATTGAATGAAATGCTAGGACTTTGGATTTTTGATTTGGTTTGATTTTTGGATTTTGAGATTTTGTCCTTGATCTTGATTTGGATTTAGTTTTGGATTTTGAACAAAAGGAAACCCTAAGATGTTTGATAATGATCTAAAGGATAGTTGTGTTCAAAGGATGATGATTTGGATATGTGTGAGGATAAGGATGCATCTACCCACACTTACCCAAACAAGATGATTGTTTCACTAAGTATATGGAGAAGGATTCATCTACATACACTAAGCTAGACAAGATGATTTGGATGACTTTGACTAAGGATATGCAAAATGATGTATTTACACATTCCTAGCCAAAGGTGTTTTGATAAATGTTTTCAAGGACTTGGTCTCAATGAGTTTGGATGATTGCTTGATTTTGTCATAAAGCCTAGTACTTCAAGGATGATTTCAAGGTTTTTCAAAAGATGACTTGTGAGATGGATTTTGATGTTTTGAAAGATGGATGAAAGAGGTTTGATTTGTTTTGACCCCTAGATGAACCTAAAAAGACCACTTTGTTTTCCAAGACCTAGGTATTGAAGAGCATGCATATGCTTCCTAAAGACCTTTGTAACCAAGGGATGATTTGAACATTTTGGATTTCCAATCAATGATTTGTGCTTTTGGGATTTGGATTCTTCAACACACATGAAAGTTCATTTTGCTTAGCTTTGCTTAATGGATTTATTTTACCAAAAACATTCTCTTTGATTAAAGTTTCAAACTAAGATGTCCAATGTCTTAATTTCTTTAAACCCCACAAGATATTTTATGTGGAAATTCAATGAATTTAAGGCAAGGGTTTTCCTATTGTTTACTCAAGAAGACAAATTGAGGTATAATCCAATGCTTAGGAACCTCTACGAACGTGAATCCATAGGGAAAGCAATAACATATGGATTGGAGTCAATGATATTTGTCTTAAAGAGGGTTTGAAATTTTGAGAATCATGTTGAATGTTTGTTTGCAAAATTTTTCGAATACACACTTGTGTTTTCAAACGAAGAACAATTACAAGCCCTATGGATGTGTAAGACTATATTTGTTGGATTCCCACTTGGATAAGTCTAGCTACGCTTATCTCTAGCGGATGGTTAGATGCTTGACCCCACTGTCTCTCCCCCTCCACGGCTCATTAATGTCAATCAGGCAGCCAAGCATCAACACCCATGAAACTCCCATGGCGTGCTTTCCATCTCTACTAGAAGACCATAAGAGTGTGGGGTGGCTTCAGAACGACCGTTCTTGCACCAACAAATAGATTAAGGATTTTGGAAAATTCTAGCACATAGGTTCTAGTAAGGACTTTCCGTTCGTGGAGATTGACCCATACGGCCAGAGTCCCCTTTCGGATCCATCCTGTCGGAGGCAACCGCGTGATTATGGTGTTTAACCAAAACCCTCATTTATATCCCGACTGGAAATACTCTTGGCTTTAGAGTGTTACCGGTTGAGTCGTCGCTTGGGTGAGTACTTTTTCCCCAAGGCAGGCCCTCTAAGATAAACAAAAGCGACAAGGACAATCGTAACTCGATCGATCTTTGATGACACAAAGAAAGAGAATGTACATGAAAATGCCCCTACTCACACTCGCACAAGATGTTCAATTTTTAAGCCCAAATTGAAGTGTTTCAAAGCAATAAAATGTATTTTGAGTGTTTCTCTTGCACCCTAGATCGCACGAAGCACAAGGGGAGAGGATACGCACTCAAAAGACAACATCACACAATTCAAACACTTGTTCATTTTATACCCTTCAAAGCAATTGTGAATTCGTTTTAAGCACCAAATGAAATATGAAGATTGCTTGTTCAATTTTTAACCCAAAACGAACTCTAGTAAGTTTGTAAGGTTCAATTTTAGCCCAACTTTGAAAGAAAAAACAATGACCCAGTTGGCTTAAAACTAAAAATTAAAGCATGAAATGGAAGCTCTTTAAAGCATTTAAGAATGCTTTGTTAACTTCAATTTTGATGTTCAATTTTTTGATCTTGAGCAATTTTGCTTGTTTTTGCTTGATTCCCACGCTTAACTCCAATGCCAATGCTTTGATTTTGCAAGTTCTTTGTGCAAGCGAAATCCCTCCTATAAACAACACAAAACTATAGAAATAAGGAATTAATGAAAGCAATGCTTTATAAAAAATAAAAAATAAAAAAAATTACTCCTATCATGTAAAGTTTGTAACAAAAACAAACAATGTTTAAAGCATTATAAACCAGATTTTTGAAAGCATGATTTGATAAATATAAGCTTAAATGATTTTTTTTTTATTCCCTAAGTTAAATCCTTTTACTCTTCCATAAATGCCAAATTGGAATGTTTGTAATCTGCAAATGCTTGATCAAAAGTAATCACAAATTAAAATCTGCACATATCACAATCTGAAGAGGAGTTTGATTTGATAGAAGATCAAGAAGCTCGAGTGGAATATCTATGTAGAAGGGTATTGACTATCCACCATGCTAGATGCACATTTGATATTTCGCCCACAAAATCAACATAGAGAAAGGTTAGCGAGAATCTTGTACAACAAATAATATTAGTTCAGCTATATACAAGGAAGTGTTTTGACATTTAATTAATCTTCAAATTCAAAAGTCAATTTATTGATCAAATGTCATTCAAGAGTTATTCAAGAATTTTGAAGTTTCATTCATTAAATATCGGGTCCTTTCCCTGCAACAACTTTACGTGTAAGCCTTCTCTTATCTGACATGAGAATAGTTTTAAACTAAACCAGTTGTATGGGGAGTCAATAAGCTTTATTGGTTTGATTAAAAGTAGGAATTAGCTTTTTCCTTCATCATATTCTGTACGATACTAGCCAGATTTGAATTATGCGCCCAAAGATTTCCACTAAGTACAGACAAAATGCCACAGCAATATCGGCCATCTATTGAAATAAAAATACGCAATATGATGATTAGCAAGGACAGTGAAACAAAACGCCTTGAACTATACTCCCCTACATCTACGTTATGCTTTACACAAAGCGCATCTTATACTTCTCTGGGATCGTGGTTGCTGTCATACTGTCTTTCTTTGATTGAGGCGTTCCTCTTGATGATCCATAGCTGTCAACAACTAGTCTATGACCCGGGCTGTAATAATACACCCCTGCATTGTCTACACTATTCCATCGTACCTATCATAGCCAACCTCCTTTATTACCGGCCAGCATTGATCATGTCTGGTGACTGCATTGCTAAATGTGTTAGACTTATTTGGATATCTTCATACAGGGACACTTCTAATGATAGAAACATCATTAAATAAGATAAGCACGATATGGATAGAAGCAGCAATATTAAATGCAAGAACCCAAAATAACAGATGCATCAAAATAAGATAAAATCAGGCTTTGTGACGAGATCTGCATACCAAGCTGGTGCGTACCTACCCGAAAGTAAAGATTCAATGAGCGTGGTACATAATGCTTACCAAATTAAAGATTACAGACAAGATCTTAATGATGAAGAAATTGCGCAACTTTTTGTTCAACTGTCATATCGTTCAGGCCTCATCAATATTTTCCTGAGTATGTTTGCACAGATCGATTTTCATAGGAGACACGAACTCGTAGAAGATAGCCTATCTCCACGCCTTGAAAGATTTGATTCCCTCCAACTTTTGAATAATTCTAATCATTAAATCAGGAGCAACCTGTCAATCGCACTATTTCACCTGTGATAGAGCTGTCAGTGATTTAAAGTTATTGTAGGAAATTTAATATCTGTACTTAAATAGACTCGATAGATGTTGATAGATTAAAAGGCAGTCTAGTAAAATAAAATAAAATATCAATGATCATAGCCTTTCAAATCTCTTTCCACGCGGATTTATTGAATAGGCATCAGAAACTTTCAATGATCATATGCAGCTTTCAACAGGTGCGAAGGTAGGAGTTTCTCATGTGCGCTTTTCACTGATGACTCTGAGTTCCTTGGCAACTACGTGTTCTCTAAAAAAATCATTTGCAACGGCATGGCTCAAATAGCTGGCTTATGAAAGAGATCGCCGATGCCACACAACCCAACTCGATATAAACCACCTTTGTTCTCAATCAATCTGCGGCAGTGGATATATCTGCTTTTCTTTACCGTTCTCTACTGCTGCAACAAACAACGAAATGAACACCCTTGGAAATGATGGAGCTTGAGTTCTTCAGAAAATAGACCCTTATTTTCCTTTAATGGACATTCATGCAAGTCAAACCACTTCTATAAATGTAAACACCATTTTGTAAGCCCTCCTTCTAGCGCCAAGATGAAGTACCCAAAATCTGCAATGTAAGACCACTTCAAATACTCATTAGAAATGTTAGTCTAAACACACAAATCTGCAAATACCTCCATGAAATAGAATATCTATGCTAAAGAAATGCCACAAGTAACAAAAATAGCATCAAGAAGACATTTTAAAAGCAAGATAAACACTTATTCCATGCTGGATTGGTGTCACATGTGCTAGTGACCCTTTCCCAACCCTTGATCAATAAGCTTAGATGATGATGATGAAATGGACAAGATCAAATCTCAAATGAAGAGAGTGACCTTGCAAGATTGTGGAGAGATTGTGGAGGATTTGCTCAAAGATGAAGCACTTATTTAAAGATTTTCAAAATGCTAAGTGTTGAGGAGAGACCAATGTGGGACTAAGATTCTGCCAATGATAGGAGGACACTTGTCATCATGTGATTAGTTGATGTATGTGCAAGATTTGGGAAGAGTGCCCAAGAGGGGGAAAATTTGAATTCAAATTTTCCAATAAATGCTGAGTTTGACTTTGGAAGGGGACATGTAAGAGGCATGTAAGGCCTCATAAATGCTATGTTGGGTGTACATGTCCACTTGGGGGGAGATTCAAACTTGGAGAATATTCTCCTTTATGCCAAGTTGAAAATAAAGATTTTGATAAATCAATTAATTGCAATTTCATGTGCAAGTGGCCAAATCTAGAGAATGCAAGTGGGATGAGATTAGCCTTAGATTTAATCAGGATTAATTAGCTAGGATAATGATTAAGATGCTTTGACTTTTATGACTTAAATATTTGATTTATTTAAATCAGAAATGATGGAAATGCATTATGATGGATGTTTGATTTAAATAAAGTCCTGATTTATTTGATGAATGGAATATGATTATGCATGATGTAAATTTGACATGTCTACAGGATACAAACCCTCTGATGTAGAAGAGAAATCAAAATCAGATGGGAAGGTTCAAAAGATGAATCTCTTGTGGAGTCAGAGGAGGACGAAGAATAAGAATAAGATTCTGAAGAGGAGGAAGGTAAAACATGGGATGAATCAGAAGCCGAAGCCAGAAATGTAGATAAGGAAAAAGGAGACAAGTCTGACAATGAAGAGGAAAGGTGAAAACGAAAGGTAAAAGCTACATGGAAGTCTCAGGCACCTGATATTAGAGATTCAAGAGGAATTCCTACCAAGAGGCATAAAGTTAGATGAATTGAGTTCATCTACATCCTTCTACTATTTATTCATGCACATAAATGGTCATCTTGTAATCATAAGATTTGAGCTCTATTTACTCATCCTACACATCAATAAATAACTCAACACAAGAGACACAAATTGACATATTATCACAACAATATCCAACTAAGTTATTGAAACTCAACTATTGATACCTCGTTCTCCATCCAGATTACAAAATTGTTCCACTTTTTGTTTTGTAACATATTCTTTTCAAATTGCTTTGGATGGCGGCCATATTTCTCCTCCTGTCAAAACATGGCACATGGACTAGTTAAACTAATTAATATGCAATCATTTCCTTTTTCCAAGGAAAAAAAAATCATTTAACATATTAAATATACTTACAAATGTATAGATCAAGGCCTGTAAAAATTTCTGGCCACTGCGATGCGTGGCACGAAGTTTCTCAAGCCTAGCCTTGGAAGCCTTGTCCTGAAACATATACTAATTCAATTTAACTATGCACAAATAAAATTTAAATATCGTTTAATAAATTTGATATAATCTTATGAGAAAATTCAAATACCTGCGTACTCTCCTCACTGGACTTCCTCCGTGCATCAGACTTTTCATATGCTTTTACAAGCTCTTTCCATACTTTCACATTTACATCAATTGGCCTTGTTTTCTGCCTTAGCTCAAGAGGGATTTTTTTTATCTTCTTTGTTTGGTTGCACCGAAATCTCTTGTAGTTTTGAGACATTCATAGCTTTATCTTCTTTACAAACCAACCTGTGCCAAAATCAGTCTCCATGTCATGGATAACTATTTTTTCAGTTGCATGGGTATCTGTGAGAATGGAAAATATAGATGGTCTTTGAACTGTTGAAGGCATGATTCCTTCAATCTATTCACAAATGTTTTCCAAGCATTCGTCATTCAGACTTCCCTTGAAACCACCTTGTATTCTATCTTCGTATTCTAGCTACCAATGCAAGATTGATAACATGGCGTGGTGGAAGAAGTCTGTGTCCCAGGAGTAGCTGGGACATTGGAAGTCTCTGCTCCCTATTCCACATTCTTAGAGTTTACTATCATTGATTTCCTCCTAGATCTTTTTCTTGATCCAGGATTGGTTGGGGAATCAATTGATTCCCTTTGACACAATTGATTTGTTTGCAATGTTTGAGGGGCATTACCAAATTGTTTTTCTATGTATCCGAAAAGCGTTGTCCAGTCCACATTAACCAATTTGTTCACTGCCTCTACCCCCAATATGGAAGCCAATTCCTCTTTATCTTTGTCAATCTCATGTCCCTATATATATATATTTTTAAATTATATTTCTTCTTTTAAATTTAGAAATAAAAAACTAAAAACTATAATTCCTCTTTATCTTTGTCGGTCTCATGTCCCTATATATATATATTTTAAATTATATTTCTTCTTTTAAATTTAGAAATAAAAAACTAAAAAGTAAAATTCAAAGAAACAATGGAAACATTTACAAATCTATAAATTGACAATGAATTACCTCATTATGGCCAGAGTTTGCTGACAATGCTCGCTTCCTTCTATTGCTTGACATTTTGAGGCGACCTAGGGAAAATTATTTCCGTCTAGTATGTGGAGGCAAACGAAGTACACACTGTCAGGTATGAAAGTTTTTGTCCAGTTTGTGGTATGGAAGTTTTGTTTTGTGGGAAAATATGTTCGTTGGGTTTGCTTAGTGTTGATAACCTTATCATGAAAACTCTTTCATAATGAAATCTTGCACAAATTTTTCAAGGCATCAGTGACTATGGCATGACTAGGCAAAACCAAGCAGTTTCTTCATTTATTTTTAGTAGTTGCTCAATAGTGACCAACCTAATTCCCAGATTTTCCAAGTAGTTCACTATTTCCTTGATACCTAGAGGTTAGGGAAAGAATACAAAGGAATCCTGGCTTCGTGCTATAATATTTTGAGCCAAATCTCAAATGGGTAGGGTAAATTTTTTTGTTGGTTTCTCAAAGGTTTTACAATTTATAATGATGGGACAATTTAGAGGTTGCTTGGACAGGTTAGGCCACGAACCAGTTAACAATCAAAAATTCAACTAAGAAAAAAAATTGTAACCTTACCTATGGTGTTCCAAACTTTAAAATTGAATTTCTCATCAGTTGCTGGTAGTACCCTGTTCTCTTCCTTCGCGCGACATTTTTCCTTTTTTTGTCGTCTGATTTCTTCCTTCACGCGGGAAATTTTTAAATTTTTGATTTTGATTCAGTAGTCGACACTTTAGTTAGCGTTAGTTAATGCCAACTTTAGCACCGACTTTTGGCCATTAATGTAATTTGTTTGGGGCACCTAAGGCGGCGTCAAGTGCGCCTAATTAAGTGCCTATCATTGCTGTATAGTGACTATTTTCATTGTTGTGTATCACAGGATCCAAAGTGTTGGAAATAATTCCAACTCCTACCTTGTTTTTGTGACCACCGTTGTCCCATGGCTCCTTCATTAGCTCGGTGCGATAGAGCGGTTTTTACCATGGTCTTGCAAGGTGCTTCATCCTTCTCGGTAGTAGTGTAGTGAAATCTTCTATGGTGGCATGCAAGTCTTCCTTCTGTTCCTGGTGGTGACTCCCGCAAGTCTTTTGCCATTGGTGTACGGTAGTGCGGTGACCACCACTGTCTCGCTGCTCCTTCATCAGCTTGGTGCAATAGAGAAATTTTTACTACGGTCCCGCAAGTTGCTTCTTCCTTCTCGACGGTAGTGCGGTGAAAGCTTCTGTGGCAACATTTTTATTCATAGAGGAGGCCATGGAGAGAGGACGTGGATGGCGTAGAAATACTAAATCACTGAGAGGAAAGTGAGTGGAAATAGATGAGACAACGAAATCTACAGATACAATAGAGGTAAGAAGAGAAAGTAACCTCAACCAAAGGAGGAAGGTGTTTATGAATTCACAAATGCTACAACATAGAGGAGATATCAATATGTCAAATATATGACTAAAGTGAGGTTTTGTGTTGGATAGCATACTTGTTGAAATGATATAATTGGTGTACTAAACATTATTTACTATGTTGTGTATTATAGGGGTGAGACGAGGCCATGGCAACAAATCGTGTCATATCAAATGAGAACACAATGGATGAAACGGGGCATCAGGTACTCAAATTTTGACTTAACTTAGGAAAAAATGATCTTATGGAATTTTGTGATACATCCATCTTTTTTCATAGTATTATTGAAATTTATAATGTATTATCCAATCTTGACAAAAATTAATGCATGTTGTTGATTATTTTAGATGGAGATTGGAGCAAATGTAGAGCTTGAGCATTCAAATAGCAAAAGAAGAAGATATGTACGTGGACGTGGACCTAAAAATGTTAAATCATGTAGATGACAGTGGGTGGAAGAGGATATGACAATGGATACTATAGACACAACAAATGATTGCATTGAAGAAGAGGTAGGTCAGGACTATAGTACATGGGATGAATACTTTGAGAAAATTGTTGTTTGTGGATGTTCTATATGTCATGGAAAGAAACAATTCAAATGAGTGATTGTACTAAGACATTACATATATGATGAGCTTCCAGTCGGTAGTATGCCTCCTATAATTGATTAAAACCAAAGAATAATAAATGAGTGTGGACTGATGTTTTATAAACTATGTTGTCAAAATTGTGTTTTATTTAAATTATTGTATAAAAAGGTAGTCTATAAAATAATGTTCCATTATTCAATTGATGTATATATGTTCATACAATTTATATTTATATTTTTCAAGCCATATTTGATTATATTTCTTTGAAATTGATACATTTATGATTTATCCAATTGTTGCCAAACATTAAATAAAGCTTGCGTTTGTTGATAGGTAGAAGATTTTGATGAAACATATACTAATACCCAAGATCCAACTGGGTTATTAAGATTTGGACAGGATGATCCAAACCATCCCTTAAATCATACCAAGGTGAGAAGAGCAAGATTGAAGAGAACACTACCATTGAGAAATTTGAAGAGCTGATGAGAGTCACATACACTGATGACATGCCACCTAGCCTTAATGATGATGATGATGATAGTGAAAATGTAGTGCATGAAGAAGGATTGAATGAAATGCTTACAAGTTTCTTTTGGGATGGAAACAATGATGACAATAATGATGATATGGTTGACAGTAATGATGATAGCAGGGGTAATTACCACCAATGTAATGCTGATGATAACAACATCAAAGACTCCATCAAGCAAGCAACGAAGACACCCGTGTTCAAATCGGGTGCAAGTAGAACCTCAAAACTGGCATGCACATTAATATTATTAGAAATCAAGTCACTATTTGGTTGGTCAGAAAAAGGATTCACTACCCTACTAAAGTGAGTTGAAATCTATTTCTTACTTTGTATTGTTAATTGGTGTACATAATTCGTAAACATTCATCAACTTCATTTATATTTATTTAAGGGGATTTTAAAACCATATATTGTATATAAATAGTCCTAGTATAGATTGAAATATCAAACATGTTCATCATAAGTCAAACATTCAATTGATTTAATCTCTGGCAATCTTACAGGGCACTAAAAACTAAAATATTCCCTGAAGAGAATGTGTTGCCATCAACTTGCAGAGAGGCGTGTCTATTGTTGGTTGAGTTGGGGATTGAATATAAGCAAATTCATTCATGTAAAAATGATTGCATTTTATACATAGATGAATATCAAAACAAGGTAGAATGCCCTGTATGCAAAGATAAGAGATATCATACAAATGTGCAAGGTCCTACAGTTCCAAAGAAGGTTTTACGTCACATGCCAATTATACCTAGACTTCAACGAATGTTTCATTGCAATTCACTAGCACAATTGATGGACTGACATGCAAAGAACATGAGTAAAGATGGATTCATGCGAATTTTGGCCAACTCCAAAGCAATGAAACATAGAGGAAAAATGGCCAACAAAATTCAAAGATGAACCCCATAGTATCAGGTTTGGTCTTGCAATTGATGGAGTGTGCTCATTCTCTTTCCTGAGCTCAAATCATAGTGTTTGGCCAGTTGGATTGATAGTATACAATATTCCCACATGGATGAGTGTTAGAAAGGAGCACCTTATGTTGACTCTCATTGTTCAAGGAAAACATCAAGTTAAAAACATGGATGTTTATCTTGTGCCTTTTATTGATGAGATGCAACTGCTATGGAAAGGCATAAGAATGTATGACATATCACGTCCTCCATCAAATAGGTCCTTCATGTTGTATGGTGTGCTATGTTGGACTATTCATGATTTCCCAGGACTTGGTGTTTGTTCTGGTAAGATAAAATATTTACGTATTTACACTCATAATGTATTTTCATCCCAACTTTCATACTTAGTTTTATACTATTTTTTTGATGTTATTAACATTACTTGTTGAATTGAAGGGCTTCAAACAAAGGGGATATTTGAATGTCCAAGATGTGCAAAACAATTTCAAGGGCGGTATTCTAAAGATCTACATAAATTTATTTACACAAACAACAGGGATTTTCTACCACTAGATCATAGGTTTAGAAACCGCCTGAAGAATCAATTTGATGGAAAAGTTGAAAATAGAGGCCCTCCCATGATTATGTATCCAGGTGATTGGCTTAAGAAGTATGAAGATGCTAAATTGAAAGCTTGGGAGGATTTTTTTGATTGGGGTGATTCAATTGAAGAACTAGAACAAGTTGTAGTTAATATGCTAGAAGGAATGAAAAGGAAATCCATATTTTATGAGCTCCCTTACTGGAAGGATCTATTAATATCTCACCTATTAGATCCTATGCACATCTTCAAAAATGTCCTAGATTCTATATTTCAACATATATTAGGCAAAGAGGACACCTTGTCTTCAAGGAGAGATATTTCTCTTTCGTGTACCAAATTTGATAGAAAACATTTGTGGCCAAACATGGAAAATGTAACATATGCAGAAGCTCCATGGATTTTAAAAAAAGAAAGAGCTAGACCACCTAAAAATTTTCATCCGTTCAATAAGGACACCTACTGGCTATGGGTCATCATTGGCTAAAGATTTTACAGTTGATGGACATATCATAGGATTTAAAACACATGATTTTCATAATTTAATGAATGTATTATATATCAACATTTAACATTTAATGGTAACATTGATTAAGCACTAAATTTATTTTGATATTTTGTTGTGTGAGAAAAAAATACTAATGACCTTTTCATAAATGTGTTTGATAGCATATCATGTCATTGGCAATTAGGGGGGATTCCCGTCTTACAGTTGACTTAAGGAATGCCATAAGTCAATTGTCAACATTTACAAGGTATGTGGTTATATGAAATGTTCATGTGTGAGAGACATAGAGATATTATATTGCATTTTAATTTATGACTAAAGGTTCATACTAATTTGTACTATTCTTATATTAGGTGGGTGACCTCCAAGGAGATCCATGAATCTGAAGTGCCAAAGTGGAAGAAGGAAATTGTAGAAATTGTATGTGTATTTGAGAAGGAGCTCCCTACAAGTTTCATGGACCTATAAGTCCATTTACTTATACACCTAGTCGATGACATTGAATTGGTGGGTTCGTATCAACGAGGTGGATGTTTTTCTTTGAGAGGTATATGAAAACTCTTAAAAGATATGTCCGACAAAAGGCACATTTAGAGGGTTGCATGGTTGAAGGGTATGTATTGAATGAAGCATTTTTCTTCTTGTGTGAATTCCTTGGTAAGGATTTTGAAGATGGACTGTGTGTCTGGGATGAAGAATGAGCATTGAATATTATTGATGGAGAAAAACCACAATCTAATGGTGTTGAAGTACAAATTAGTAAGTAAATTCAGGATCAGTATGGTTGTTTTTCTTGCAATCATTAATTTACTCTGTAATTTATTTTTCAAATTAACAACATGACATTTGGAGTTTGAAATAAACATGTTGACATGTAATAGGTGTAGATGAAAGTTCTATACTTGACAAGTTCATTCTGTACCACATGGAATTTATGAAAAAATGGATTGATCTGTATGATAAAAAGAGAGAAGTGTTAGAAGCAAGGAGATAGTTTAAGAGATCAAACCCAAGGAATACTCCACTTCCCACTCATCTGCTTGGGGAATGGGGAAAATATTGCACACTAGAATGGGTTACTGAACAAATTCAAAATCAAATAGAAGATGCAGGTACAAATTCAAACATAACAAAAGATGAAATCAACATGTCTAGAGGATGTGAAAGAAAGTTACAGTTGGAATTTTACAAAATGTTGTTTCCTTACAATTTTGACACTATTAACTATTTTAATAGTCATCATTATATTTGTTTTCACTGAAATAAATGGTCTTTCACAGGAAAGGAAATATCCAACAATGTGGGAATATGGTCGACATTATCGTGTAGAAAGTGTAGACGTAAAGAGACAATCCTTCGATTGTGGCATCATGGTTGACTTCAAGCAGTCCAGTCGATGAAGCTCAAAAGATAAGAATATAATTGAAGGGAATCTACAATATGTTGGGAAAATACAAGAAATTATTGAGTTGGATTACCGCTCTTTTAAATGTTGTATTTTTAAGTGTAGATGGTATGAAACATTTGAGAGGACACAAAGACATGATACCCATAGTGGATTGTTTTCTATAAATTCCTCATCGTTCCTATCAGAGGATAAGGAGCCTTATGTTATACTAATTCATTGTGAGCAGGTATTTATTTAACTCAAACAAGAAGCGGTAGTGATCATTAATCTATTAATTCACAACTTATTGCAAATATATGCATGTGTTTATTAATCAATAAAATTGTTATAACATACGTCTAATATATGTATGTCGTTCATGTGCAGGTATTTTTCTATGAAGATATTTTGGATCTGAAATGGATATTTTTCATACATTATGATCCAAAATTAAGGCATGTGTTTGATGATGCATTAGTGGATACTGAGAAAAACAATGATGGCCAAC
>VDFB02097750.1:0-11748 GCA_007258455.2 Sequoia sempervirens
TAACACAATATTTATAAACTTTCTCTAAGAAGAGTCAATACACAAGTCAAATCTAGATGGTTGACAACACTATATCCATTGGATCAACAACCAAAGATAAATAATTACATATTCTCAGTCTCTTTACCTTCAAATCCAAAGTGGGTTACTTAAAGTGTCAAGTTGTCGTAAATTTAAAAATGTTTAACATCATGTGATTCTAGTATCACTAAATCAGGCCATCATTCCTAATTATGTAACTACCAAGAAATTAGATACAACAACACTATGTTAGGGTTAGAAAGGCAGATATCTAACAATTAAATGCAGATTTAATTAATAAACAGAGAAACTAAAATGCACATAGAATAAATTATAACACAAAGAATTTAACGTGGTTCACCTAATCTAGCCTACATCCACCAAACCACATCCATCTAATGATTTTATTATCCAGTGCAAAAACCTATTACAATCTTGCGAATAATCATGTTTTTCATCATACTGTAACCCCCATCTGAACCCCTTTTTAACAAGCTTAAAAGCTTCTATATTAGGGTTCTACAAAGTCATTTTTTTCCTTTACATGTCGGGGTGTACAGTATAGCATGATTAGTCACCACATACCAACAATATTCCACTTGGAGATTGATCAAGCTCCACACAACACAATCTCCCACTTGGATACTAATCCCGGATAACACTGGTGCACTTACAACTCCCACTGGAAATAAGTACCTTGGACCTTGTTGCTCTATTATACTTGAATTCAACCTTGAAGGCCAACTGAAGTTGAAGAGGAGCTTATTTTCTCCCTTGTCACTACCTTCGTAAACATATCTACTATATTGACATCTATATGTATCTTGTCCAGTTTGACCTATCCATTCTGCAACACTAGCTAAATGAAATGATATCTCAATTGTATGTGTTTTGTTTTAGAATGCAAGGCATAATTGTTTGCAAGATGTATAGCACTCTGGCTATTTGTAAACAAGTAATTTCCGACCTATTGTTTTTAACTTCGATCCATAAAAGTTGCAGCCATATCATCTCCCTTTTCCCCTCATTTGCAGCAACATACAATATGCCTGCGTGGTGAAAACAACCACCTTTTGCAATCAAAATCCAACTCCTTTGTTATCCCACCAACTATAAATGCATTATCACGTGAACTCCCATGGTATCTATATCCCTACCAATCACGAGTCAACGCAGCGCGCCGTCCAATGATAGAGCCCCCCGAAACATAAATATTTGTTGGTCATTGCCTCACCAAATTGCACGAGAATCCATTTTACGCATTCCAATGCTCAACTCGAGGATGACTCAAATGCACGCTGGCACAACTCCCTCACGACATGTGCAATATCAGGTCTCATGCATACCATAGGCGTGCATTAAACGCCGCCAGTTGGAAGCATATGGTACCTTGGACATTTTTCTTCACTGCTCTTGTGTCTTTGGACCGCATATCAGCAGATCAATTTAATATGACTAGGAAAAGGTGTACTGACAGCTTTTGCATTCTCCATATGAAATCTCTACAATACCTTTTCAACATAATTAGCCTGAGATAAAAACACTTTTTTGTTTTTCCTATCTCTACAAATTTTCATACCAAGGTTTTGTTTTGCTGCCCCCAAATCCTTCATAGCAAAAGATTTTGCTAACTGTTGTTTTAGCTCACTTATGTGATCCATGTTAGACCCAGCTACAAGCATGTCATCAACATATAAACATAAAATAATGTAGTTTTCATTATCCAACCTCTTAAAATAAACACAATGGTCAGAATTACACTGACTATAGCCTTGCTCAGCCATAAAACTATCAAATTTTAAGTACCATTGCCGAGGTGCTTGCTTCAAGCCATATAAACTTTTCTTCAATCTGCACACTAGTTTCTCCTTACCTTTGACCTCAAATCCTTGTGGCTAGTCCATATATATTTCCTCTTCAAAATCACCATGGAGAAAGGTTGTTTTAACATCAAGCTATTCTAAATAAAAATCTTTAGTAGCCACAATACTTAAAACAATACGAATAGAAGTCATTTTAACAATTGGAGAAAAAAATCTCATCAAAATCAATACCCATACCATTGCAAATCCTTTACAATTAATCTAGCTTTAAATCTCTTCACCCCCTCCATCCTCCTCTTCGGCCCTACTCCAAGCCCCATTTTGTTTGGTAAAGTCTTTTTTACCTCTACAGACAACTTACATAATTTTTTGATGGGATTTTCAACGAGTCAGTTTCTTTCTTCCATTCCATGCTCCCACTAAACCTTGGTATCCATGGCTTCATCATGAAATATTATTTTCACCAAGCGTAGTTTAACAAAATGGTATATACAAAGAGGAGAGAATCTTCTGGAGGTCTACTTATCCTTGAAGATGCGTCTAGCACATTCTGAGGAGTTTGTGGTATTTATTTATTTGTTGTTGTTGCCCAACATGAGGAACCACTAAAACATCATTATTTGGAATATCATCCAACACTGCATAATCATTTTCTTTTTTCTCATGCTGCAGCAACAGATCTTTGTACAAAACTTTCTCATTGAATATGACATCCCTATTTCACATTTTGATTTTCAAAATCCCAAAGTTTATAACCAAATTCATCAATGCCATATCCAACAAATATACATTTCTTTGATTTTGCATCAAGCTTGGTTCTATTTTTAGAATCTACATGTGCAAATGTTTCACAACCGAAGGTTTTGAGAAAAGAATAACTCACCTTCTTACCTTTCCATGCTTCCTCTGGAATTACCACAACCCAAAGGATTAGAGGGACCTCTATTAATTAAATAAAAAGTGGTGTTTATAGTCTTTGCCCACATTTTTAAAGGCATCCCAACATGCAATCTCATAGTCTGTGCACGATCCATTATTGTTCTATTCATGCGCTCAACAACTCCATTTTCCTATGGAGTCCTTGAAACTATTTTTTGCCTATGAATTAGAGGAACAATAATCTTCAAAATATTTGTTGCAATACTCACCACCATTATCAGATTTGAGACATTTTAGCTTTTTACCCTTCTCATTCTCAACCAAGCTTCTCCATTTTTTAAAAGTTTCACAAATTTCTACCTAAAGAAATAAATCCATACCTTCCTAGTTGCATCATCAATGAATGTAACATAATACAGAGAGACATCAAGAGAAGATACCTGAGTTGGTCCCCATACATCCATATGAACAAGCTCCAATTTCTCATCTTTGTTTTGCTTCCCATCCTTGAGAAAACTTACTCTCTTTTATTTTTCATATGTACACAACTTTCACAGAAATCCATATTAACACATTTTAGACCTAGTAGAACATTATTTGAATGAAGTACTTTCATACCTTTTATACCAAATACCAAGTCTATTATGCCACGTTGTTGATCCGTAGTCCACAACAATCGTGATGATCTTTCTACTTGTTGAATCGCAAAGAATCGTTCTCAACATTGACCTTTTCCATGCTAACAATTAAAAGTAGAAGGAACAAGATGACTGCATAAAAGATATAAGGTGCCTGCCACACCTTTGCTACCACTAAGGCACCCTTGTGACCCTTCCAATTTTTATCACCAAATGAAACAACACAACCTTCATCATCTAGTTGCCCCGCTGAAATTAAATTTATGCTTAACTTTGGAACATGCCTTACCTCACGTAGTAGCCAATGATTCCCATTTTGCAACTTAATCTTGATTCTTCCCTTTCCAACAATCTGACAAGGTTCGTTATCTCCTAAATAAACCAGCCCAAAATCCCCTTGGACATAATTAAGAAAATAACTTCTATGGGGGGTAGCATGAAACGAAGCCCTTGAATCTAACACCCAAGAATCATCAACATTATCAAGGGAAATAATCAAAGCATCCTCATTAGATTTATTACTTACCACATTTGCTTCTTTACTTCCTTCCTTTTTGTCTCCTTTATTTTTTTGAGACCAACAATCTTTCTTTAAATGACCTAGCTTACCACAATACCAACAATCCCTCTTGTCTCTAGATTGGGACATTTTGTCCTTTGATTTTCCTCGTGACTTCCATGATTTTAGAATTGTTTCTCTCTCTCCTTTGTTTTTCCCCTCGCTTCGTGATTCAAAACACTCACCGTGGATGTTCCACCTGAGCTTTTCCTACGGATTTCCTCGCTCAAAATAACACCAACAACATCATCAAACTTCAATGTATTCGAACCAAAAATAGAATTGCTAACATCCATTACCAAGCTATTCCAAATTTTGTGAAAAAAGAACACGTAATCAAAAATCCCTAAATTTTCATCAAATTTACTTTACGAAAGTTAATTGATCGGGTGACTGTATTAACCTATTTAAATGATCGGGCAAGAACTCCAATTCCACCTTCTACCATTTTCATATTAAATAAATGCTCCATAAGAAATACCTTATTCGAAGTAGAAGGATTTTCATATAACTTTTCTAGGGTTTCCATCAACTCTTGAGTTGTCTTTGCCGTTGTAATATTGAATGCCAATTCCATTGTACCGCAGCATAAACTAATACTACCAAGAGCCTTTCTATCCAAAATATCCTAGTCCTTATCAAACATTGTTGTGGTTTTCTTGGTTTTCCCTTCCAATGGCCACCATAAATCCTTCTGATAGAGGTAGTCCTCCATCTGCATCTTCCATAACTGATAGTTCTTCCCATTAAACTTTTCAACCTTCTTACCCTCATCTACCATTACTCCCACTCAACCATGAAACCTTCCTACAGATAATAATTGAAACACAACCCATTTTGATACCACTTGTTAGGGTTAGAAAGGTAAAAATATAACAATTAAATGCAGATTTAATTAATAAATAGAGAAACTAAAACACATATAGAAAAAACTATAATACAGAGAATTTAATGTGGTTCACCTAATCTGGGCTACATCCACCAAACCACAGCCATCCAATGATTTTATTATCTAGTGCAAAAACCTATTACAATCTTGCGAATAATCGTGTTTTTCATCATACTACAACCCCCATCTGAAGCCCTTTTTAACAAGCTTAAAAGCTTCTAGATTAGGGTTCTACAAAGTTGGTTTTTTCCTTTACATGTCGGGGTGTATAGTATAGCATGATCAGTCGCCACATACCAACACACTATGCATGTAAGGTCTTAAAAACTCAATGGTTAGTCGTCACCATCTAGTATTCAAAGATGGTTTGAACATTTATTAGTTCAAACATTTTAGAAGGATATAAAGATCCTAAAGGAACCAAGCCTCAAATATGTAATTGGTTCATGCTAGGTTAAATTTAGCTCAAGGTCCTCAAAGGTATAAAATGCTACAATTATTGATGTCAATAGATGTGACAACTATCTTATCATAATATGGTGACAATAATAAGTCACAAGGTTTATTTACATCTATATATATTTAACTAGGTGATCCCACAATAGTGGTTTACACAATTTTTGGCCAAACTGAACACTAAAATTATTATTTTTAACTAAATTTTCACTTTTGGGCACCTATAATAGCTAAACCATGAGGAATTTGAAAATGATGCAAACTAGAGTTTCGTGACATTTTTTTGTAGATTCTAAATAGATTTTTTTCAAAATATTTGGAATCAGATTGCACAAGTCTTTTTCCATCTCCCTCAAAAACTAGTTTTTTTCATAAAACAACATTTTAAAAGAAGTGACGCTCACCGTATAATGCATAAATTTTTCATGAAGGATAAAATTATAGTTCTTTTCAAACTCGATGTAACTCTAATATCTAGTGCTTCCACTCATAGATAGTTTTTATTGAATATTTTTCTTTAATCAAGCTCTGCAAGTCAAACCACTACAATTCACATATACACTATATAATATGTAATTTTGTTTGTATGTATCAAAATTCATTTTTATTGTTGACTGTGGACTTCATTATCCGTGCACTAACATTTTCAAAAATATAAATTGATAATCCTACATTTTTCCACATGTGCGTAATAAAGAGCTTGATTTTCAAGAAAAACTTATGTTTAATAAAATTAATGAACAAATACATAATAAACTAAAACATATTAAAATTATATTTGTTGATAGCTCGCTTCAAGTACTCCTCTTGATTCTAGTTAGGTTTGTGAAGTATCTACCATTTCTATGTCCAAATTGAGTCTAAAGTAAAATTTTGGATTTTTTTGTGAAACAAAGTCAAAAAATCAGTGAAAGGGGGTTCATTAACTAAGGGGGTTCGAGCTAACCCTAGGGGTTTGAGGAACTGTCTATTCAACCCCCTTCCCAAAAGTGTTTTTCATTTTATTTTTGTTTGTGCATGTATTAAATGGGTTCGCTTGAGCCTTGGTTTGAGCAAACCCTTTTTTAGTTTGTTCAAACCCCCAAAATGAAATTTTTTGGCATGGGGTCATTTTTTACAAGTTTCCCTTCCTCATTCAAATTGTAAACCACTTTTGTGGGTTTACCCTACTCCATAAACATTAATACTCACTTGTGACATTAGGACTTCCAAATTTGAAAATCAAGTTTCAAGGTCACCCCATTTCATACCAACAATTACTAACATTACTAGAATCAATCCATACATAGAATTGATGCAAACAAGATAGTCAATATAAAATGAATCAAGCCATATTAGAGCACAAGGAAATAATAGTTAAAATATCTTCACACTACAACAATTATGCAAAGCCACAAAAGTCTAATTGGGCAATAGCTACAATTAGTCCAAATGATAATTATCTTTACAAAATTACTTTATTATGCAAAATTCACTTGCTCGTTCACTTAGACCCAAAATGACAACCTACAAATAAATTGTCATATTACGATACCATTGACTATGTATTTATACAATATTTATTCTCTTCAATCTCTAAGACCACTAACAAACCCTAATGGTATTCCATTCTATTGGAATGCCCACTACAAATAAATGAATTGTCACCACCTCCTTTCGAAAGAATGTTGCTTTGACTTCACTCAATTTAATAAGAGAATTAAAAGATAGTAGTTTTCTCTAGGTCTATAAACCAAAAGCTTCAACTCAAAATATATATGTTAAATGGAGTTAATAGAACAACACACTTGATTTATCACTAGAAATGACTAGCTATAGACTTTGAGAATTATCTATGGATTTACCAACACACATATGCTATATTCTTGAATGTTGAAATTGCTTCCGAGGAGAGTAGCATCCCTTCTTCTGCTCCAAAAAACTGTTATGGAAAATTCCCATTTGTGCTTCCAATCCATCCCTCCCACTTCTCAAATGCCCTCTTGCTAATTGTTGGTGGTGAATTTTTTGTCGGTGATATGCTGATGGTGAATTTGCGGATGCTAACAATGTCTATGGAATTTGGCTTTACACTTCCCAATTGTGGTTTCTGTAACATTTTTAAGGATTTTTTACAAATCTATTTTGTACATATTTTGCAACCTTTCCCTTCTAGTTTGACCTCTCTTCACACATCCGTAGGGTCATAACTCCCACTCCCTTTAACTCCTTTCCTTTTCTTCTCTCATTCATGCCATTCTCTACTCCCATTTATTACTCTACTATGTAGCCTCCAATTTTTTGTTTTCCTCTCTCTTCTTGCTATGTGATTCATCCAAGTTCCTTTGTGCTTCAATGGACATCCATACTCTTTTTTTTTACTAATAGATCATTTACCTTATTCTTTTTAAAAGGACACACAGAGTTGGTTCCCATTTTGGAGTAGTCATGGAGGATATTGGCAATGCTTGTTGGATTTACAGGTACCAATTCCTATGCTTGGAAGCTTTTGAAGCCCTTTCAACACATATTTGTTTGCCTCAACATGCTCCAAAATCACATCAACCTCATTCCTCTCTATTAATGCCTTGCCCTTTGCCTTACACTATTTTTCTTCTTTCTCTCTCTCATTTGCACCACTAAACAACTACGCCATTTTATCTGCATTAATCTCTCTGCACATCATACCCTCTAAATAGGTACACCATTTTATTTGCATTAATCTTTGTTTCTCACATCTTGAGGGAAAACAACAATGTCTACCCAACCCTCAAAACAGACATTTGACTGTATTTATTAATTAAGTAAAAATAAAGAATACATTGTATCTTTATTTTTAATTAATTGATAAATACGTCAAATGTCCATTTTGAGGGCTGCATAGACAACTCTTTTTTCCTCTATGTCATATCTCATTTAATGGTGTTAGTCTCCTACATTTATTTATTTGACCACCTTGAATTTTTCTTTGGTCTATCCCTTCACATGAATGATCAAGAAAAATGGGGTGGGTGTCATGTGCCATGCCCACTCTCTCCCCATTCGCTTCTTTCCTTATTTTATTTTTATTAGTTTCCCCACCTGACACTTGTCCAACATGGAAGTCTATGGTGGGGATGTGACAATAAGATACTTCTCAATAATACAAAAAAATTGTTAAACCATTCAATATGATTTAATAACACATAAACAAAATATAATAATAATAATTTTTATAATATTTTTAAACATAAAAATAAAATTATATAATTAATTTTCTTATTATTCATTATTAGTTAAGCTGATTTCTATAATATATCTACTAGCACTTGCATCGAAAGGAGGTGCAATGGTTATGCCAATTGTATTTTATATTAGTCCCAGTCAAAATAAAACACATTTTTAAAATATTATTTTGTATAAAGTATGTTCCAAATTTTTTTACTTGGAAACAAATTAAAAACAAGGGATAAAAGGCATGTACAGTAGACTCTTGTTAGAAATGATATGCCTACAAGATATCCTAATGTTCAATCAATCTTCACCAATGTAAAACAAAGGAGGTGCATATGTTTTCCTTTTAGCTACTGTTACAGTAGATGCAAAGTTTCGTAAGGGGTGGTGAGGAAGATGAATCATGAAATCATCTCATTCTGTATGTTGGTTTATAGTCAACCTTTTCTTATTTCCTCTATACTCCTATACCATTATCCACACAAACATTTGAGCCTCTATCACTTCCCAAGGTTTTAAACATGTATAAACATAATTTTCATACACAAGTACACATATACTCGTTTGTTACAATGCAACAACAAATTCACACAAATACACTTAACAAATAGGGTTTGATGTAATCCAATCTTTCCTCTTATGTATGCCTATTGCATCTTTTGTATACATGAAAGAGTTGTAGATGAAAGCTTGAAGCAATGATAACTATAGTTAATTCACCTTTTTCAGTGATTTAACTTATGTGTTCTCCATGGATGAGTGTTCTAGTCCTAGAGGCTCCAATTACTCACTACTCGTCTTTCTAACAATTTTTTGGCTACTACTTTCTCGAAGTTGTAGTCATTAGGATCAACGGTAGTCAAATTAGATTGAAAAGGAGTATATTAACTATGATAATATTTTTGGACTACCTACATATCATCTCTTCGGACTATTTGGTACTAAAAGGAAAACTATACAATAAAGGTCATAAACCAGAAACATGTATAGTCAAATTTATGTTGTATATATATGGTTTAATGTTGCCATTGGGAAAATAAAGTTTGTTGATATTTTTGTCACATAAAGAAAAAATCATGTTTGGGTTTAAGGGCATTTGATCATGTTAATGTTTTAAGTTTACATACTCGAAGTTGTAATTTATTGAGTTGTGTTGGGTCCTATGAACTTTTTGTTCTACTAATTTGATAGCTCCTCATTACATTGAATGGCTCTGCATTATCACTATACTATATCAAACTTGTAGTCTTTTTGTTACTTTGCAAGGTGACTTTGAACAAATTTACAAAAAAACATGTGTACATATAAAATTTACCATAGTGGACCCTCCCAAGAAATAAATCCATACAATCATAACCTTCGAGACATAACACTTGCTCCAACTGGTAGACCATTTCTTTATGGGACACCCATGGCTCTTTGATTCAATTTCATTTATTGTGGCAGAACAAAAATGTTGTGGTTTACTATTTGTGAACCAAGATCCTAATACGCAAAACACAACAAACAAACATGTTAGAAGATTGAAATGCAGGTTAGAGATTTAACTTTCTCAAGAAATCCATTTATCGATGCTTTAAATAGAATGAAAACAATCTGATGAAATCAACAAAGGAGATTACAAATCTGTGAAGCGTGTAAATTCTTGATCTCTTGAGGAATTGGTGTAATTTGATGTGAAAAGTGGCCTTTCCCAACTCAATGCTAGCTTTGATGGTTTGATGAGATATTGTGATCCACTTTGATGAAGATTGATGAATGCTCCAAGCTAAAATCTGCATAACCCTGGCTAAGAACTCAATGGTGATGGATAGAATTTGCTAATGATTTGAGCGTAGTAAGTTTACTCAAATTGTGGATGATAAAATGAGGATATGAGCTCTTTATTTATAGAATGTCAAGATGGATGAATGTCTAAATTTGATCAATGTGGGACTAACCTTCATCCAATGACATGATGCCACTTGGCAATCAATGAATGGATGGAGGATGTGCAAGATTTGAGAAATGTGCCAATAAATGCATGAATTTGAAATTCAAATTTGTTGAAATGACTTCTGAGAGGGAAGGGAATATAATAAATTTCACTTGGCTCAAGGAAAAGGACATATAATATAAAATTATTGCCTTGTTGGATGTACATGTTGACTTGGAATTTTAGATTAAATTTGGAGAATATTCCAAAAGATGCCTTGTGAGGAAAATAGAGATTTAATAAATGAATTAAATCTATTTTCATGTGAAACTTGCAAAATATAGAGGATGGGACATGATAAGAGATTAAATTAATCAAGGGTCAATTAATTTAATAGGAGATTAGATGATGTGACCTATTTGACTCAAATTCATGGATTTATTTAAATCAAATAAGAGAGGAATATGATAAGAGAATAATTAAATAAGGGTTTTGATTTATTTAATTAAAAGAGATGGTGTTAGATTAAATCAAATAAGGTTTTAATTTATTTAATTTAATGGATAGACTTTAAAGATTTAATCAAATAAATTTAATTATTTAATTAAATAGGGATAATTAGATCGGATTGATTGGTTTAGTGGTTCAAAGACTTAATTTGGTTTATTTAATTAAAGGGAGGAATATTGATGAATTTAATCGGATAGAGAGATTTGATTAAATGGTTAGGCAGAAGGGATAATTCATGATGAAACAATGTTAGTAGATCAAGATCGAGGTGTATGTACATTTTAAGTATCACCACAACTACTTGTGATGTTGTATACTTTGTGTATATGTGAATAAAGTTAAAGAGCACTACAATGGCCCAATACTGTTTAATTATAGCCATAGATTTTTCTTCGATGAGATTTTTTCTCAATAGACATTTTAGATCATTTCGACTAATCCATCATAAGGAATAAGATTCACATTTGATAGTTTGTTAGGTTTTGCAATATTCCATTAACTATTTGTCTTGTATAGTGGTAATGGACATTTAATATTTTGGTTTTGATTGTGTATGTTTTTAATCGACATTTCAGATCATTTTGACTGATCCATCATAAGGAATAAGATTCACATTTGATAGTTTGTTAGGTTTTGCAATATGCCATTAATTAATATTTTGATTTTGACTATGTATGTTTTTAATCAACATTTCGGATCATTCTGACTAATCCATCATAAGTAATAAGAGAGTGATGGATTAGATTGTAGAATCAATCTTAAAAAGAGATAGGGCAGGAGGTGATGTGAGGATGGAAAAAAAGATTAGTAGAATGACTTGAAAAGATAGCTTAATCAAATGATGATAAACATGACATATCAAAATA
>VDFB02097751.1:0-18708 GCA_007258455.2 Sequoia sempervirens
GGTAGGGGAAAGAGGGCGACAAGATCCAATATCTTTCCAACACCTAACACCCTACAATCCATGAATGTAATCACACTTTCCTAACAAAGAACCGAGTTGTAGGTTCCATCATATTTTTAAACTCTGAACGGGCCAAGGGTGAGTCTAAGATCTAGGAATCTTCCCAGAAGTGGATCTTACTAGCTTTTCCAAGCTTCCATCTCAA
The DNA here is from genome assembly GCA_007258455.2 of Sequoia sempervirens. Classification (NCBI taxonomy): domain Eukaryota; kingdom Viridiplantae; phylum Streptophyta; class Pinopsida; order Cupressales; family Cupressaceae; genus Sequoia; species Sequoia sempervirens. The sequence goes on from VDFB02097751.1 coordinate 206, forward strand.
GGCAGACAACAAAAGCTTCTTCATTTTGAAAATATTATTCCAAGGAAGAGACCCACAAGGATAATCATTCTTAATACATATGATTAGGGGACAGTTGGCCAGGCATTTGGCTTTCATTATTTTGCACCAGTCCTTTTTATCTCTTAACTGGTCCCACCCCACTTTAGTAAGTAAATCCTTGTTAGAAGAAAGGACTTTCTTGATGCCTACCCCCCTCCCAAGCTTGGGTAGGAAAACCTTCTCCTGATTGACAAGTGACATCTTTTTATCCTTTGTACCAAACCATAAAAAGACTTTGAATCTTCTCAAACATCCCTACAATGTTACTGGAAATTTTGAACATGGACAAAAAATAAACAAGTATTCCTTGGAGAGTAGTAGTGAGGAGTTGCAACTTGCCCACATGACTCAAGGGGGAACCTTTCCACCCAACAAGCTTCCTCTGAAACCTTTCAAGAATAGAATTCCAGAAGTTGGGAGTAACTTCCTTAACAATTGGGGGGGCCAAGGTAAACTGAAGGAAGAGTAGCACTCACATAGCCTAACACTGCAGTCGCTAGATCCTATAGTCCAGGAGTGCAGTGAAAGAAATAGATCATACTTTTATTATAATTGATGCATTGACTAGAACAAGTCACATAGATATTGAGGCAACCTTTCCACTTTCTGGCTTTCACCACCGAAGCTTTCTCGAATAACATAGTGTCATCCACAAATTGTTGAATAGTAATGGGGTCAAGGGTAAAAGCCATTTTGACACCCTTCTAACAACATACTCGCCACATTCCTTCTCAACACATCAACCACCATAATGAACAAATAAGGGGATAAGGGGTCTCCCTATCTAATTCCCCTCCCAACCTCAAAGAAACCTTGGGACACACCATTTACTAGAACTGAATACTTCATCATAGAGACACATTCCATAATGATATTGATAACTTTCTGATTAAATCCAAAATTATCAAGGACTTTGGGGAGAAATTTCCATAGGACTTTATCATAAGCATTGAAAATTTTGAGCTTAAATGCCATGCTAGGGTTGTTACATCTATCCATAGAGTGAAGAGTTTCATGGGTGAATAAAGCAGCATCCAAAATATGTCGGCCAGGAAAAAAACCTTTTTGACAGGGACTAATCATTTTCTCCAAGATGAGTTTCTGTTAGAGTAATAAGTTATTTCACTTAATTAATCTAATCATATTGGTTAATTAATTAAGTCACTTATCACTTTATTTTTACTTAAGCTAAACTTAGGCACATTAATAATTAATTATTTATTAATTATTAAGTGTGCATACTAGGGTTTCCTTTTAGGGTTATGCATACATTGCTTCTATAAAACAATTCATCTCTTGTATTTACTCAATTCCTGAATACAATAAATTTTGCACATCTTCATGCAAATTACTCTGCTCTTTCTATTTTTCTCTTTGTGGAAGGTATTTTCTGGTTTACATGTTTGATCTTGGATTCTAACATGGTATCAGAGCCTTGATTTGTAGCCCCTTCTCAATGTTTTGGAGAAATTCATTGTAGAGCATGTTCAGGGTTTCTTGAGGGTTTCATGCCTTGAGCCTATTTCTGGCTATGGCTGCAAGATCTTCTTGAGGTTGTCTCTCTATCTGGGTTTTCTTTCATGGTCACTTTCGACACGTGTTGGAGAAAATATGAGCTCATATTCAAGTCCAGGGTTGTCGAAAAACTCAAAATTGACTTTTTTTTCACCTAAATCCAACATTTTATGCCAAATTTATGAGGGTTTGCATATTTGAAAGATCTAGGAGTTGCATAGCTTCTAGTGCATTTTCAGGCAGATTGGCCCTTGCCATCAATTCCAAAGAGCCCAAGAGATGAAAATTGACATATAATATGCCTATATTTAGTGTCGGCTATTCATGAGGGAAAAAAAATTTACCCAACAGGTCGTACGGCCTGCCAAGTACAAGGTACGAATTCGCAGAATAAAAAATATTTATCTATTCTGCAATATTTCATCGGCTTTTAAAATATTTTCGGGCTTCATTTTAAAATTTGCATATCGTATATATTTTGGTGGCATTTTATATTATTATGGGGGTTTTATTTTTTTTTAAATTTGCGGGCTCGATATTTTAGTACCATCGTACCACCGCTACTAACACTGTCGGCTCCATCTGGCCAACCATCCCATCAGCATCCACTGGCCTCAGCTTACCTGTCGGCATATTCCCACACCCCAGCCACTGCTTCCTTCATTGGAAACTTCAAGTTTTCTCCGGTGATCACTCTCCCATGCCATCGCCTGCATTTACATCCCAAGCCCCTTACCTTCTACCTCGTTCCTATCATAAGCCTCGAGGGCCCTCCCTTGACCCATGGTAGCGCCACCAATGGCGCCACCCTTGCACCACCACTGCCCTGCCCACCTGCCACCTGCCCAATGGCAAATTCTTTTTTGCATTTTTTCAGCCCATGGTCATATGGTGGACCAAGGGCCAAAGAAAAAGGAGCTGAAATTTTGCACCTGGATAGCCTTTGATGTCTGGGGATTTTCCCCACTCTGAGCCTTTTCATTTTGCTATAACTTTATCCGGGTAAGGAAATTTTTGAAGCGAGATCACGGGTCCCAAACTAGTTTGATGTCGATCGATTGAGTACGAGAATTTTTTCCATGAAATTTTTCTCAATTTTGTTTTACCTTAGGCCTCTGAAGTTAGATGAAGCATTTTTTGCTTCGGAGGGCATATCTTTTGACTTGGTTATCCTTTTTTTTCCATTCTCACGGCATCAGAAAGTTGATTCAGTCCTCTACACAGATATGAGGTCTTTTTTTATCAAGGAGGTAGATGTGAACATTGGTTTGTGCATGCACTCTATTTTTTTTCATGCACTAGGTTTACATTTTCTCTTTAATTTATGCATGTTTTGCATTCTCTCCTTTTACAATCATGGGTTATTGTAATAAATGAACTTATATAAAGTTACTTTAGGGGGTTTCTTGCATAATAATTTGATTAGAGTGTAGTTGCATTGCATGCACTTTGATCTCATCTTCATATTGATGACAACTCGCATGAGTTGTATCTAGATTCTATAGTTTCTTTTGGCCACATCTTGCTCATATCTTGACACATTTTGATTCACATCAGGTCACATCTCAATTTGAGGTTCACTCATTTTATGGTTGATGTTCCAGAATCTTCATGGTACTTACTCTATGGATCAATTTAAAAGATCACAATTTAGCATCGGCATCCCGGGAATTACACGCGTTTTCGGTTCTTTTCATGTATAGAACACACTCCTTATAGGAGGTCAGCTGCTGTCTACTGGCTATTATTTCCCAAGGTTATTCAATTTTTGAAATTTTAAGATTGTTCCATGGCATTATTAATGATATTAAGAAATGATAGGGTTTAAAATGGCTTCAAAGTCTTTAGTGAAATGTAGCCTATTGGCTATTTATTTATATGTGAGAATAAATGAGTATGGGCGCATCTCTTTATAAATAATATATTTATTATTCTGGGCCGACCTTCTTTGTAAATTATATTCTTTGATTATTGTATCTTGGCCGACTTGTTCAAATTGTAATTTATGTTGAGGCCGACCTTGTGAGATCTCATATAGCGATGTATTTATAAGAGACCACTTCTCTCCTTGATATACATATCAAGCAAGTTCATTTTCTCTCCATTCATTGAAGTCTGGTGCAATGCGTCTTGGTCGAATTATCGAGGGAGGCAGATTATTATATGTTATTGCATCTAGTGTAGGAGCTGAATATTGGCCTTGTGATTGGCCTCATTGTAAAGCGAATTGTTGCCATTATTGGTATATAAAAGAGAGATCTTTGTTGGTGGGTTTTTTCTCCCTCAAGTGGAGGGTTTTCCCAGGGTATCTGCTGTGTTATTGTGTCTGATCTGAATTTATTTCTGTGCATGTAAATCTGATCATAAGTTTCAACATGGTATCGAGTGGGTATAAGAAAAGATCTTGTCGGTTTGAGAGTTATAGTGCAGGAAAAGTTGTATATGAGGTCTGTCACTTTACCATCGCATTCAACATTTCATAGAGTTCCTCAGTACAGGAAAGTTCATCAAGTCAGGGAATTAGGGTGCAGTAACACTGGATATAGCCTTGGGGCCGAATGTTGCCTCTATAGTCAATAATATCGACAGCAACATATGAAAATCGGAACATAGTGTGCCGATTCTGAAGTAAAATGAATAGTATCCTGCAATATTTGCAAACTATTCATTGAAGACATTTTATTGAAAATCAACACGGATGTCGGGTTTGCATATGTCTCTCTGCAGGAACTCTCTAACTTTTGCAGAAGAGATTATCGTCGAAATTTCATCATTGCAGAGACAAATTGCAGGCCGCGCGATAATCCCTGAAGTTGTGCATTGCAAGGAAGCCAGATCGGTATTATGGGAAGAGATACGCGGCTCCATTCACAGTGCCGACAATGAAATAAATGAGTCGGCAACAAAGCCAAATAATTTATGGAGAAGTTTGCATCTTCTAAGAGATGTCACGATTCTTTCAGGAGCAATTTGGAGTGTCACGGGCAAGACCATAGCCGGTTGATAACGTGGTGGGAATTTGTCTTCTTATGAGGTGTCAAGGTTTTGTAAGTCTGAAGGAAGATGCCAAAAGGATGAACGGGTGTACAATGAATAATATATTTTGGATTTCATTGCCACAAAGGTTCCAGAGCTTACTAAGGCTTGGATATAGTTTACATCGTATGGACGAATCCTTGACTTTAGGGAGCTGCCGTTTATTATTATTATTTTTGGTGAGGTGGCTCTGCATAAAGAATCAACCTCGGGTCAAAGGTTCTATTCCTCATCTGCGTTCAGAGAAGTCTTAAAGTCTATTATTACAGCATATATCTGGAAAAAATCAATTTTAGGTCGTGGAGATCGTCCTAGAAGGGATTGTTATAGCAGTGGTCAATATGGTGAAAGAGACTGTGGTGCCGATATCTTGGGATAGATAAATGCAGACTCGAAAAGCATTTTGATCTCATCAAGATAAGTATCCTATTATTATATTTCTTTTAATTTAGAGTAAAATTTTCAGTCTGCTGAGTTGAGCAGATTTGATGTAATTTATCCTTCGTGTGTTGCTAGTGAGTGTGTTGCATCTGTTTCTTAGTCTGGTGACTTGCAGCAGAAAACGAAGTGCATCATAAATTTGAACGGTCAAAGACCATGTTCAAAATTTAACCTTGCCAGGGGCCGTGTTCAAACCATGAAGATTGTGGAAAAATCTGAGCACAAGAGCAGTGTATTTTACTGTGATCATTAACTACATCCATCAGAATGCTATTAAGAGATAAGTATTCTTTGATTATTTCCTACTAGGCTGAAATTCAATTTGCTATATTGTGCAATCGTTGTTTGATCCTGTGTGTAGAAAAGATTGTGTTGTCCTCTTGAATAGTGATCCCTGATTGAGATCCCTTGGAGTCACTCTTTCATTCATTTTGAAATCATCAATATCATTCTCTTGGTGCATAGTCTATGATGTTGCCTTGAGAGGCCTGACCTTATATGCCGGCTGCATATTGCATCTAAGAAATCTGAGTTGGACAAATTTTTATTTTTTTTTGTGCTGAGATTAGCGTTCTTGAGAAGAAAGAGTTACATCAGAATTTAATAAAGATAAGGCTCATTTTTTTTGAAATAGTAAACCTTGTGTGATTCTAGTCTTGATATTTCTTTGGATAGTTATGATCTGTTAGTAATCTCTCTCTAAATGCTTTGTGAACAGCTAGAAGCAGAAAAGTGATGAGAGATTGCTTAGCGATGAAAAGATTGAGGCATCTTATGAGGAAGTTATGCCAACCAAAGAAATGATCAAGCATGAAGTCACAACTTGCAGCCATGGGACTGAGTTGGTGGCTAGAGGGAGTTCACTTCCGGAAGTCTTCTTTGCAATCTCTGAAGCAGGGATCAAGAGGGAGTTTTGTAACTCAATGAGAAGAAGTGAAGATTACTGTATTGCAAAGCTAGGTGCTAAATCCTTAGAAGATCCCTTCAGCTGCTGAGATCAGAATTGCTCAAGACTGTCATCTGGATTTGTCATTGGTAGCTCCGCAAACCTATTCAGAATAGTGAGATCTGAGATGAGGTCGAGGAGGACTTTCCTGAACTCTCTTTTGTACCAAAGGTGTGCGCTGGAAAACATTTATCTAGGTCAAAGTGTTGCAGGCAATCTTGGACGAAGAGGTCAGAAGGTTGATGCAAGTGCCTGAAGATTTAGAGGGAGCCTGCTGAGCCTAAAGAAGATGGTAATCTTGTTGCAGCTAAACATATCCTGAGATACTTGCGTGGCACAGTTGGATATGGGTTGAAGTATACTTCAGATGCAGACTTGAAGTTACTTGGTTTCATTGATTCTGATTGGGCAGGTTGTGTCACAGATCGGAAGAGCACCTCTGGTTGTTGCTTCAGTTTGGGTCCTGCTATGATTTCCTGGTGCAGCAGGAAGCAGTCTTCTGTAGCATTGGGTACGGCGGTACATTGCAGCTTTGCATGGCCTTTCGGGCGGCGGTGTGGCCATTAAGCTCTGGAAGGATTATTTGGACAATCAATGGGGTCTACTGGTATTCATTTGTGAGGTTGGTGGCAAACCTCTAATGTTTTCGCCCAAGCTGACTCGAGCATGTTGAAATCCAGAAATACCACTATATCCGGTATAATAATTTTGCTACAAAAAGGCTGTCGTTGAGATGCATGCTTAGCCCGATGAGCAAGCGGCCAGATATTCTCACCAAGCTTCTCGCCAGGATAAAGCTGTGTACTTTCAAGATAAGCTTGGTATGATGGAGAATCCAGCCTCAACTGAGAAAGAGTCTCAGCATCAGTGACCCTGTTTAATGAGTTCTTCTCTATGAGAGAAGTTCGAGGTGAAATCCCTTGTTAATGCATTTTCCTCTGAGACGGAGGAATTTAAGGTGCAAGCCCTTGTTTCCACCCTCTGAGCTGAGTCATGGTGGATGTCATGTGTGCGACTCCATGACATATGTTGTACTTGTGTTTCACCCTCTGAGAGAGTCATGGTGAAAGTCACGTTGAGGTGACAACATCACGCAAGTGATGAACACATGTACTTACTATTGCATTTTTCAATACGTATTGGAAGGAATTTGAGGGTGAAAAGCCCTTGTTTCCACCCTCACGAGCTGAGTCATGGTGGATGTCATGTGTGTGACTCCATGACAACATCGTGAGAAGTGCAGTGATGATTTCTTGTGTACTTGTGTTTCATCCTCTGGGAGAGCCATGGTGAAAGTCACGTTGAGGTGACAACATCACGCAAGTGATGAACACTTGTACATACCATACATGGATGTAGCCATGATGGTTGATATCACATTGAGGTGATATGCTTTCATGATGAGGTGATAAGCTCCTTTCCATACATGGGTGTAGCCATGGTGGTCAATATCACAATGATAAGCTCCTTTCTCTTTAATTTATATAGTGTTGGTGCTGAATATTGGCCTTGTGATTGGCCTCATTGTAAAAACAAATTGTTGCCATTATTGATATATGAAGATCTTTGTTCTTTGGGTTTCTCCTAAAGTGGAGGTTTTCCTAAATTATCTGCTGTGTTATTGTGTCGATTTGAATTTATTTGTATTGCATGTAAATCTAATCATAAGTTTTCAGAGGCGCTCCGGGTCTACTGTTGTATTATCATGATTCCGCCTAAGTCCTTTAGTGACTCTCATATGGTTTCTTGTAAACAAAGGTATCTTTCCTTGCTTTCTAGATTCAAGATTCCAGTGTTACTCCACCAGAGTTCTTCCAGTGCTTCTTTACAGCAGGTCATCTCATTCAGGGGGGGTTTTGTCCCAATGGGTTTTCTCCTCTTTCTTATTCATTACATTTGTACATGGGTACCTAATTAGGCCTTTTTGTTGAGACCCATCTTTGCTTTCATGCATCTTTTCTTTAGTGTTTTAGCTACTTCCTAAGTTCATCTTAAGGGGGGTGTTAGAGTAATAAGTTATTTCACTTAATTAATCTAATCATATTGGTTAATTAATTAAGTCACTTATCACTTTAGTTTTACTTAAGCTAAACTTAGGCAAATTAATAATTAATTATTTATTAATTATTAAGTGTGCACACTAGGGTTTCCTTTTAGGGTTACACATACATTTCTTTTATAAAGAAAATCATCTCTTGTATTTACGCAATTCTTGAATACAATACATTTTGCACATCTTCATGCAAATTTCTCTGCTCTTTATGTTTTTCTCTTTGTGGAAGGTATTTTCTAGTTTGCATGTTTGATCTTGGATTCTAACAGTTTCAAGTGTTTCACTAATATTGTAGAGAAGATCTTATAAACAGTATTGCACACACTAATAGGATGAAAATCATACATGGTTTGAGGGTCCTCAAATTTTGGGACTAGAGCTATGAAGGTGTGGTTCAACTATTTAAGAAATTCACCAAAGTTGAAAAAATCCCTAGTAGCAAGAGTAAGGTCCTCCCCCACAATCTCCCAAAAGGTTTAGAAGAAAGACGAGGGAAAACCATCGGGCCCAAGGGCTTTATAGGCACCCATACTAAACACAACAGACCAAACCTCCTCAAAAGAAACCGCCCTTAAAATGTAAACATTATCCTCATTGCCAATAGGAGTAGGAAGAGGTTCCAACATTAGATCAACCAACCCAGGGGTAGGAGCCTCCAAAGGAAGTGAGTAAGCATGCTGGAAGTGATTAGCAACTAATAGACCAATTTGTATGGGATTAGAAACTTCATCCCCTACTTCATTTTTTTAGTTTTTTTATATGAAACCTTTTCTATTATATATTGGTTAATACTATATAGGTGCATATTCTTTGTATGTCAACCCTCAATAATAATAAATCTACATGTGGATGCATATGTTTTGTAATTCATCTAACTAGTTAGAATAAAGTACTTATCCCACATGCATGGGATAGTAGTAGTTATCTTTAGCAAAAAATTATATATTATAATGACTTCCCAAGTGGAAAGAACCTTAGATTCTTATAATTGGAGTGTAAGATTTATTTGTAGGTTACCATCTAGATGTGGCACTACAAGATAATAAAAAAAATTAGTTTTTCTCTATAATGTATATTCTAGTGTGTATTGTATTATTCTTCTTGTAATTTTATGACATTATTTCTATGGTGGCCCTACTCTATATTCTAATTTTGGCTCATATATAGCCTTTTTTTTCCTACTTGAACTCCATGTGATCCTTCATGGATTCCCTAGTTGGTTGGTATAGTTACAATACAATAATATTTTAAGGAAATAATTACATGTATGATTTATTTATCATAATTTTATGAATACCTTTAGCATTTTTTCTATTTTATTAGTAGTATATTCTCTCTAAATGAATAGTTCATGTTTCTTGTCATGGGTGCATTGCATGATCAAATTATATGCTTCGATAAACAAGAATTAAAGAGACTATCAAAGAGCATGAGCTCTTTTTATAAGTCATTAAGTGCAATATCCTTTATACATATATTTCAATAATTTGTGCAATGTATTTACTTTATTGTACCATTTCACATAGTTTTATCATCCTACTAAAGTGGGGAAAATATAAGGTTTCCTACTTTACAAAAAATTCCTTATAAATTTATGCACTCGATTAGTGTACTCTCCTATATGTGTTCAAGAATTCCTTTGCTAATTTTTGAAACCTTTAGTCAATATTTGATTAATTTCTCACCACTCCTAAGCATGTTGAGACCTCCCAAACCTACATATAAATTTTAAACTCAACACATGTTCATTGGTGTCCAAAATACTTACTTATGCACTCTAAACATTAGTTTATAGGTTAGCTTTAAAATTTTGAAATTTTAAATGAGTGTATAGCCCTAGTTTTGAGGTTTCCCTAACATAATTTATATTGATCATTTGGAATTGGGAATGAAATAAATATATGATAAGTTTTATTTGAAAATGTTCCAATCACATGGCTCTATAAATACAAATTTTTCCTCTCTCCTCACTTGTTATAGGATTTTAAAAGTTATTGCATTAAATAAAGATTCCTCTAATTTTCCCTTTTCAATTCCTTCCTCTAAATAGATAGATCTTTTGTGCCCTTCTTCCTTCCTTGTCTTCTTTTCATCCAAAAATTTTCTTTCCAAATCCCATTCCAATGGCCTCCTATAATCCTTATTCCCTTGCATCTTCATCATTTGTTGTAGTCTCCCATAAAAATAATCTCAAATGCCCCTATCTAATTCCTCGAATTAGTCCCTTCTTCCCATCATCTATAAACCTATCTATCACTTGTACACAAAATTACAAGTTGATTTCCTCCTTATGTTCCATTCCTTTAGGTTAAAATATTCACATATCACTCTCTCTTTGGTAGGGATTTCACACACTCAAATATTTCTAGGTTATAATTGATAACTCTAAATATACCACCAATTGAAGCAACCTCCCAAATAGCCAAACCCCTTTTATTTTACTCTATTTCCTTGAAATATTAATAACAATTTAGATTCTATAGACTCTTATAGGACATAAAAATGATAAATTTTTAAAAACTTCATATTTGTAGACAATAATAAATAATATTAGTGCCCCTGCCTCAAAAATGACCTATATGATTATTTTTGTACAAGTCACCTACAAGAGTGTCAAAACCTCACTAGTGACCTATAATGGTGCTCCTACTAAAGGGAATTAAGGTCATCAATGTTTTTAAAAGGACACCATTATTATATGAAATAATAAAATGATAATATTTATGAGGAAGCAAATCTTTATTGTTTTAAAAGTTTTTCTTTAACATTTAATGTTTATTTTCTAGTGTTAAGCTTGCAATAGAGCTATTATTATAGCACACAAATCTCCATGTTTTATGCATCACGGAAGGGTAAGGAGTGTTGAAGCACCATAGGAAAGTGTTGGATAGTGAGGTACAATGCGTGATTGAGTTGTTGATGTATCAAATATGAAACATTTTTTCTCCAAGACTCAACTAAAGACTAGCATAGGGGAAACAATGTTAGGCTAAACATTCATGTGAAATTCATAGTCAAAATAAAAAATAATTGGGCCAACTAATAGGCGTAGTTCACTCTATAATTTAGTTTTTGAAAACAAAGGAGGTTATTCCCAAAAAATCCATGATACAATCAAAGATAAATGAAATGAACAAGGTAACAAATCACAAGAATAATTTATAATATTGTAACTAGTTACTCCTTATGCTAGCTTACCAATATTTTAAACTACATATATCTTAAAATAGAAAATTAAGACCAAGTTACAATGAAAATAAAGATGCAAGACTAGATTAACCCCTTTAATTTTATTTTATTTTCAAATCTTCATACTACGCATGCAACATGTAAAGACCCAGAATGTACATAGGTTTCTAAAATTGGAAAAACATGTGTAATCTCTTTAAATTATATTCATAAGAGTGATGTGCTATGAGATTGTGCATAGCGGTGAAAGAAGAATTTATGATAATTTACCATAAAGAAAAAGAAGATTAAAAATGTGAACATTCAATCTATTACGATTGGTGCATAATCAAATGGAAAATAAAGTTAAGAATCAAGAAAAGGACATAAAGAATTTTTATAAGGTTTTTATAAGTAAGATAAATTTTCCTTTTCTTTTTAGAATCTAATAAATTTAACTAAAAATTCATCCAAAGTAAAACTTAATTAACTCAAAATATATCAATAATTTTTTTGGAGAAAATTGATTCCTAAAAATAAGATTTATTTTTTAAAAATTGGCTTTGTTGATATTCATGTCATACAACTTTCTCAAGAATGAACCTTTAGCTTTCTATACATTTATTGTGACAGTCTTTCTAGTGTCATTCTTATAATAAATATCACCCCTTTTGTATGGAATCATGGACTTCATAACTCCATAGTTGTTGCTAGTGGAGCTAAAGGATCAATAATAGTTATCAATGGCACCCCACTCAGTCAACCCTAGAATTTTTTCCCCAAGGTGTTTCACAAGGTACATCCCCTAAAATAACCTCATATTTTGTTCTTACCACTCTTAAATTTTAAAAATCATGTTGATGGTTAGATAATTCTACCTTGATATGGTATTTTTGTGGGTATGGTCCTCCCTAAAATCATGCCCAAGGACTAGGTAAAAAAGGCTTGGTATCACATGAGATTCACTTTGATGTCATGCAAAACCTTACTAAAGGTTTCTTTCTTTTTTTCATCTTTTTGAAGTCAACTTTATTAAGGCTATCCTTAGCCATGGCCCTTGGCTTGTCTATTATTCTTTGTTTGTTTTAAAACCATAGTCCTAGTACTTTATCATCTCTGATGTAAAGAATTTCCAGGTTCCTATTTGGGTTGAGTTATTTGGGTTGCACTTGTCATGCTAGAATTTTTGAGCCAAATAACTTCTCTTTCTTAGGAACTATGGTTTATTTTGAACCTAAATAGTCCTATTTGGCTCCTCCTCATTACTGAATTTATATTGAGATGGACCTCTCTAAGGATTTTAAGGAGATTGGATATCCAAATTGGATAAATAGGTTATGTTAAACATATTCTTTACTTAATTTTTTTGAATACTTATTATCATTTTCAATCCTCCAAAAATAGGATTCAATCTATTATCCTTTGGTTACTCCCTAACCTAAATCTTTCACACAACCAACAAAAAACCTCTAAAGGGTGTCATAAAAAAAATTATCATAAAGAAAAAAGGTCTAGTAGTAACACTCCTCCCCCAAGCCTTCTTCAAGTTGTGGGAGACAAGATTTTAAAAGTATTTCAAATCTTTTAGATTTTGGAAAATCTATTCATTCCCCTCATAGGGAAACATATAGTGAGAAAAATGTGTGAGATCTATTGGAACTTGTTTTTGTGCCTCATTTCCTAGGTAAATAAATCCTTAGCTTGGCAAAGAAAGCTTATTTTCAAGCCTAAGGATGGAAAGCTAGCCAAAATATTTGTGCATCAAAATATCAAATTATGGTTTTGGTTTCTAAATTTTAGCATTGAAAAAAAATGATAATTCAAAATGATCCTCAACCTTTATTTTCAACATGATCAAGTGAGGTTTGGAGCTAAATTTAGTATTCCAACATTTATGGACAAGTCCAAAGAGCATTATCAAAATATAGTTTTTTCTTATTTCTAGTAGTGGGACATGTGTTGATAGTTAATAGGGAGTCCTGTCTAGTTTCATGATAGTTGAGTGAATTTTGTGGGTGTGGTGAAAATTCAAGCTTAAGTACATGTAGACTACCTATCATTACAAAGGAAGCTCTAAAAAATGGCTTGATGTTAAAATTTTGATGTTTGCACAATATTCTCCAACAATTATAAATGCTCCTCACAAATTTTAAAATGCCCTATACTAAATTTTTCATTCTTGAAATTATTTGTAAACACTATTTGTGTTGGAAAAATGTTGGATAACAAGGTGAAACTTGCAGAAATATGAAGTTAATAATGTGGTTGAAAATCCAAAATTATGTATTCAAGATTACCAATTATGTGATTAGCATAACCAAGAATGAAAGAAAAATAGAAATACCACAAGTTGAGAATCACAAGTGACACAAGATATACGTGTAGAAACCATTGCGAGAAAAAACTACATATCCAAAGAGATGCAATGCTTGTATTAATTTTTAAATGAATTATACATCAATGAAACACTCCTCTTTGAATCTCAGCGACACTTAATTACTCTAACAACCTACAAGCAAACTTATAAAACTACCATCTCAAGCCTTCAGTATATAGAGATTTGTGGGAGAGAGCGCCACTTGTGGTATCCCAAAACAAGTAAAACCACATAGAAAAAACCATGCCTCTCTTATTGGACATCCCATAAACATAGTGAAAAATATTAAATGATCACATGGCCTTCTTATGGGTGCCTAACCCATAACCAGTCACAATTGGTCAATCCAAAGTGCTCTATTACTCTTTGATGGATTATACCCAAAATATGAAAACTTATGCACCCAACCCAAGATAACATGCAAATGAACATGCAAGATCATGCACTTTTGGGTCATCCCCACCTAGAAAGTGGATGCCAAAAAGGAATATTCTCTTGAGATGCTCATGAACCATCGCCATAGTGGGTCCACCTCTATGAATGCAATTACAATTTGTCATAGGAAATTAAATAATAAATCTTTTTCCTCTCATGTCATCTAGAACACTTTCCAAAGAACGTGGAGACACATAAAAACAACTTAGGATAGCAATTATAATTTCACCTATCCTAACATTCTCCCTCTTGACATTATATATTTTAATTACATCCATGAGATACATTAAAATTATAATCAAGTACAATGATCAAGGCCCATGGCCTTCCTACACCAAGAGATCTCATCTATGGTCACTAGCTTCATGAGAGAATCTGCAACACTATCCAATGTGTCAACCTTTTCAATTAAGACCTTACCATTCTCAACCATTTCTTGCAAAAATTGATACTGAACATCAACATGCTTAGTATGAGCATGATAAATAGGTTTTTGGTTAAACAAATAGCACTTTGATTGTCACATCCATGTTGGAAACACAAGGGCAGACAACTGAGAGGGGGGGTGAATCAGTTGTCACATAAATTATACAAATTAAACTTATTCTCCAATCTGATATATAAACATGAAAGCATAAACCATCACCACATCAGAAACACACATAACACCAATATTTTTTATGTGGAAACCTTGTTAGGGGAAAAACCACAGTGGAGGTTAATCTACAAGATTATACTCTATTAAAAGTATAAAATAATTATAAATGGATAATGCATATGCATTCATGCACACTGACTAGAGCTCACTGCTCAAATAAAAAAAGGCTTACTACCCAAAGGAAGAGTTAATGTCTTACAAGAAAAATTGGATTACATCCAAAAAAATTTGAACTGAGAAAATAGCATTTGCTAATGTCTGATTATAGTTTTGGGTAAGCACATAAACTCTTCTACACACTTTTCATCTGCCTTCAAAAGATTAGATAATTATTCACACACAACACTCGCACATCACGCACACCACTTGCACACATGCCTTCAAATGGTATAAAAAATCAATCATATATATCCGTAACTAGAGATAACATCATCTACATGTTGGCTTTAACAAAATATAAAATGTGCACAAACTGTCAGCTCAAACCATAATCAATTTTTAATGCACACCCACCAATGTCAGACACAACATAGTAAGGACCCAATATAAGATCCTCAAACATGAAACACCTTTGAAAATTAAGCCTCGAAGATCCACAACATGCTACAATCACCCTGTGAGCCATGATCATGAAAAACATGAACTCACAAAGGAAAATAACCAATTGTGAGCACAACGATCAATGCAAATGTACAAAATAGGTAGAGCACAATCTAGAAACATCCACGAGCATCATGAATCACCACAGAAGTATTTGAAATAACTCAAATTACTAGAATCACATTATCTTCTTTCAAGAGCACCAACTAAAACAACAGAACAACTTCCAAAGCACAGATACTCATAACTCAATCAAATCTTCATGCGAATCTATAAAACTTGATGTGGATAAACTAAATATACTCAACAAAAAACCCTTTAATCCACAACCTCTTATCATCAATAAACTGAGCTAGCCATCATGCTAAACTTCACTACATCGCTGACAACCTGCAACTTATTTTATTACAATTTTCTCAATATCCTCGACATATACAACCTTAAAGACATTAATGTCAATAGTGTTGACATCAATGACAACCACGCATCAATAATATCCAACAATCTACCCCTTTGGCATTGATGGAAACACATGATGTTAAAAACACCATCAATGTAACTATCTCTTAGTACTTTCTCCCCCTTAGATTTTGACTCTTTTCTCCTTAACTCTTTCACATTTTTTCACATGACTCTTCTCCCCCTTTGACATCAATTTAAAAGATAAACATTATCTTTCTCAACACAAGCTCTAAACCACATTTTTGAACATCTAACTACTCCCCCTAAGTAGCAACCACCACAACATCAATCTGGATCATAAGATATGACTATGAAATGCACAGACTGATGCAAGTCAATGCATCTTAATTCTAATTAGGAGGGATAATCACCCCTAGCTTCCCTCTGAGATACTCAAAAGTATCCTTAGGAAAGGGCTTGGTAAAGATATCTACAATCTATTCCTTAGTGGGAACATACTCCAATCTGACTTCCTTTTCACTTACCTTCTCTCTCAAAAAGTGAAACATGATAGATATATGCTTGGTTTTTGAATGCAGCACCAGATTCTTAGAAATGTTAATTGCACTTGAATTATCACATAATATAGCAAAGAGGTTCATGATACATAAATCTGATATCTTTCAACATCTGCTTCTTCCACAATACTTGAGTACAATTGTTAACCTTGACAATGCATTATGCGCTGGCAGTGGATAAAGAAATAGAATTTTCTTCTTACTTAACCATGAAATCAACTTCTTTCCCAAGATAAATGCACCACCACTAGCACTATTTTTTGTCATCTACATCTCCTACCCAATCAGCGTCAGTATAAGCACTCAAAGTAAGGTCATCTTCTCTAGGATACCATAGGCCAAAATTAACTATCCCCTTCAAGTACCTAAAAATACTCTTCATAGTTGTCACATAAGATTCCTTAGGATCAGCTTGAAATCTTGCAACAATGCATATGGCATTCATGATATCAAGGCTAGTTTGAGTCAAATAGAGCAATCCACTAATCATGGAATTGTATCTAGTTTGATTTGTTTTAGGAGAATCGTCATCTTGTGTCAACTTACATCCGATCACCATAGGTTTACCAACTAGCTTTGAATCTTCCATACCAAACTTCTTTAGCAATTATTTCAGATACTTGGACTAAGATATAAAGATCCCTTATCTAGGTGAGTAATTTACAATCCCAAAAGGCAAATTTCATTTCTCCAATCATAGACATCTCAAACTCAATCTTCATCTCATCAGCAAGCTTCATGCACAAACTATCATCTCCTCCCAAAATGATATCATCCAAAACACTTCAACAATAAAATCTTTATCATGATCAATCTTGAAATACAAATTATATGGCATTGCCTTTATTAAATCAAGCTTGATAAATGCTTGTCAATTTGGCATGCCATGCTCTTGGGGCTTGCTTAAGTCGATACAATTCTTTCTTCAACGAAAAACCATATCTCCACGTCCAGTCAATTTGTTTGCCTACGGAATGTAATTCTAATCTGACGGACTACTGGCAAACTGGTAATGAGCAGAACATGGAATAAAACAGTAAACTGGAAGATATCATAGTAAAATGCCAAAAGCTTTATTCATTCTCAGGAAATATCATGTACAAAAGAGTATCACAATGCTTACAGTATCAACATCGGCAACAAGGACTCATTCCTAATTCCTTTCCCGACTATCCCAACCGACTACATATAACGCTCGGCGGTGGTTAGATAACCAACCGACACGACGTTTCATAACAACATTAACATAACATTAATTTGAACATGTTTTCCCGAAAGTACATGACATTATTATTCTTTATTAATCTATAGTGTTATTGACAATTGGCCGACTACGACCAAGGCCAACTACGGCCGACAACAAAGTAAAATATCCGACTAACATCATCCCCCCCAAAAAAGAAGTCGTCTTCCAGACGACATACATACAGCAAGATAAGATCACTGAGAAGTAGGGGGAAGGGAGTGCGTCCCTGGATGCACAGATGACGTCGGAGTGGTGGAAGAATGCTCTGCTCGCAGGCGCCTCAGCTCCTCCGTACGTGTGCGAAGCTGCCGATCTGCCAGGATCTCCCTCTCCCTCGCCGCCTTTACCATCCGGGCTGCCTCCATCAGTTGGTTCTTTGCCTTCTCCGCTTCTGCATTCTTGGCCGCCAATTCCACTTCTTTTGCAGCCAACTGATCCTCTAACGCTTTCACTCGCTGCTGCCATGCTGCCTCTTTCTGCTGTGCTTCCTCCTCCAGGGCTGCCACCCGAGGCTCCAAGACCTCCAATCAAGCTCCCCTCTCACTGGCAAGCTGAGATTGTTCAGTCAAGTCATTCTGAATGCTCTTGATGGTCGCAGCAGACTCATCCTTGACCCTCTGCAGGAGTCTATAGGCATCCACTCGACGTGATACTGCTACCTCGGTGGAAAATCTTTGGCGCTTCATCAGAATAAAAACATCTCGGAAGGCAAGCTCTATGTAGTATAAACTCTCCAGAACGCCTACATCCCGTCCTACTAGCCTCGGTGGTCGACCCCGCCAGGCTCTCATCATAGCAGGAGTCTCTCCTGCTGGCCACCCCTCGCCAAATATCCGTGCAAACTCCGCCTCACACCCCATCTGCACAAATCCCCGAATACGGTGAACCTCCTGGCCTACTAGAGGTGATCGGCCAATCCTCAGGTCCCTGGAAACCTATCCCACACGGATCATCAATCTGCCCATGTGCTCGAGCTCCTCCACATATC